>JANLIY010000170.1:0-47653 GCA_029490685.1 Schizonepeta tenuifolia
GCCTAATGAATTCTACGAACAACGGACTCGTTAATCAAGGACTTTAGACTTTAGACTTTAGACTTTAGGGCTTTGCATTCAATCTAAGTCTTTTAAAGAAACTAAGAAATTAACTAGGAACTCATCTTGACCATACAAGACATTAGGACATCACTTAAATATCAAACGATAACTATACTTCACTTTTCTTGCTCCTTGGTTCAAGAAAACAAACAATTTACACTTAGCATTTTCACAAACAAAAATCTGTGCACAAGCTCTGTACACAGGCGAAATTCTGGAACAGCACAGACAGAGTTAGGGGGCATAATTCATATCATTAGAAAGCTACGGATGTCTATTTTCCAACCCAACTTGCGGATCTCAAAAATTCTAAACGAGCAAGGAGTTATGACTGTTTTCCTAAAACATGGCAGAATTGTAGATTCACTGCGAAAATAAGGAAGGTAAAAAAAAAAAAGAAAACTGGACGAACTTGGCTTCAACACTAACTAAGAAACTCCTAATCATGCCATCCTTAGTCATCCACAACATACATATATATGACATACTCACATGAACACATGTATATAGGCATATTAAAGTCACAATTAGTAATTGAATACACTAATCAAATCATTTGGATAGTCTTTATCCATGTCAGCCATTACCCTTTCTTTCATTCACTATATCTTTATAAACTACGAATTAATCACATAGTTAAGGGAAAGAAGATCATAATTACTTATCACTTCAACCATTATTAGATAGAACCTGAATCACAGACAACACGCAAGAATTTATGTTCACATACTGCAATAATTCTTTCTACAACTCCTGAAGACTCTACTTCAACTAATATTAATTTTAATTGATCTTCATGCTTCTCTTCGCTGATTAAGACACAACTAAGTGTTAAATACAAGATTCACCAACACCTCTCAAAACTTGGTAAAAGTCGACTCACACACCTGTTCCAAAAATGAATTCAATTGGTTGAAAAAGTAGAGGCCAAACTCACCTTCTTGAATACGAACTTGGATTGAAAATCGAATCACAAAAGAAGATTAGATCTTGAACTCTAATGGGAAAGAATGGAAGAAGCTCTTTCTCTCCTTGAGTGTTTTTCTTTTCGGCAGAGTGAAGGAAATGGAAGGGAGTGTTTTGCTGCTCTCTTATTTTTACGTAACAGGAAAGATAAAATGTAGAGGGATGGGTGGGTAGAGGTAGACTAGGTGAGTTGTCCAAATGTGGGTGGTTTGGGGAAATGTGGATAGTTATTAAATTATTTAATTAGGAAAATACATGGGATTCGTTTTTCACACAGATATAAACATCCGGACGACGTGGGATATCGTAATAATAAAATTCTCGAGTTGAAACTAAAAAACATTATTAGTCGGGCAAAAATATTACGCGATTTACGGAACGAGAATTTTTGAGAAAAACGACTCGACTAGTAATCAAATAATAAATTTAGAAATTCTAATTCCGAGACTTTAACACGAGAATATAATTAGACTCGTTCACTTTAACTCGATTTTAATTTCTTAAGAATGCAAGAGCCCCTATTTACAGCCTTAAATTTTAATTAATTCTGGATTAAAAGACCGGGACATTACAATTTCATTCTTGTGTGATTTGTCAAGCATGCATGTTGATCTCTAGAACTTGCCCTGAATCTTCCTCAAGGTTGTGTTAGTGTGCTAAGAGTTAGGAGATGATTTAAGGTCATCCTTGTTAGCCGTTTTTTTTTCCTCTTTGTTGTCCAAATTAGTAAATTTATCCTAGTTTGCCACTTTGAGCTTTTGAATCTTTTCTTGATAAACCTAAGATGAATAGGGTAGTTTTCCCCTATTAAAATCTTGTGGAAAATTGGTTTTGAGTTGAAAAGAATAAATGCAAGGAAGAACTAAAAGACCATCTTGAATTGTAAGTTTGATTTTTTAGCCCTTATAAGCTCAAGAAGAAAAAGTGATTGTTTGAATAAAGACAAAAAGGAAAAAAGGAAAGGAAAAAAAATAGAAAAAGGAAAGAAAAAAAAATAGTAAAAAGGGCAAAAGATTGAAAGAATGGTGCTATGGTGTTGAGATTTTGAGATTGAAAAGGGGTAGAAGTTTGTCAAAGTTGAGAAAGGTTAGTGAGATATTTGAGAAATTGAGGTATTGATTGGTATAAGTCACTTTAGCCCTAAATTTTTTTATCTTATAAAAGAAAGTCCTTTTTTATCTTAATTTGAAGTACACACTTGAACGATGGTGAGGTAAGATAATTGACAAGCTTATGGAAAGTTGTATGTATTGTCTTGATTTGAGCGTATACACTTCCCACATTATATACTTGAGAGTTGAGAGTTTACTTAAATACTTCCCATGCCGTGAGGACTCAAAAGTTTATTGTGGCTATAATGATTGATTTGTTAGTTTGTACTTGATTTTGATTGGTATTCTCGCAACATTGTTGTTTTGTTGAAAATTTTTGAAGCCATTGAAGTTACCACTTTACCTTAATCCATATATGTTTATTTTTTATTATTTTCTTGGAGGAGTTTTGAAGATTGGAAGAAAAGAAGAAGAGGCACTCAGGAACTAAGGATTCGCCTACGATTTTTATGTTATTTATTAGATATTGTCTATGATGTCTATGAGTAACTAATTTTCTTTTATCCTAGGGTTAGAGAGTAGATGAATATTTGGATTTGAGTTTTGGTTTAATTAATTGTCACACCCCGACTCCCGAGGTGCGACTTACGAACAATAACGCAACTTAACCAACTAACAATCAACTCAAATACGGGGAACATGCTCGGGGAAAATCAACTAAAAGCAACAACACTCGAATAAGGCCATCAAAGACATATTGAAGCAATAACCGAGCATTTTAATTTACATTAAGACGAGAATATGATAAGTATTTTAGGCTAACGAGAATAAGATTCATCAAAACATTTAAGTCAACGAGCCCATCACTCGGAACAAAAACAAGTATCAGATAATAATAACAGACTTTCACGACAAAAGAGTTGCAGCGGAATCTCGACTCAAATCCCAACACTCACACGTATGAAGACGTGCAAATGCCAGTCTGACATTCGACTCAACACAACCAAACAGACCACACCGCCAAGCCTTTCCTGCCATCGCCATCCTGCTAACCTGCACGTTTAGAAATACACGCAGGGTTGAGTACTTCGTACTCAGTGAACATATGCCGAAAATAATTGGAAAAAAATGCTCTTAAAGCTATATCAATTGAACTTGCCTTGCCGAAGCATCACAAGTAACTAAGCAACTTAAAACGATTTTACTTGTGCATGCTAAAACATTTTCTTTTAAATAGACTGCGCAGTCAAAATGTAATATATACTCAACAGTATGCATCATTTGTCATAAATTCTCTCACTGTGCCGAGAAGTAGGCCTCCTTCTCGAACACTGTAACCGGCCTAACCGTAGCAAGGCTCACAGTTACCTCAACATTTAACATACCACACGTGGATTTCCTGCCTTTCACAGGATGATAATAACTCAAATAAACAGATGATAACACATACCAAACTCAATAAAACGGCAAGTCAATCGCATTTTAAGAATCATATAATAATACTCAATAGTGTAGTAACATTCATCGACAGTTTTGGTTTAGAAAAGCCCACCTGTCTTCCGACGTTCTAGCTAGGTGGCTTACGGGCTATCTGTCCTCGCTTATCTTTCCGTCCGACTTGATCCTTCACAGTTCGACATCGATAAAGAAGATAAGATACTATGCAAAGACGGATATTAATCGTTGGTCTCGACTGAAGGACTTCTACTTGACTCGTTGCTCTCAAAGCTATTTTTTTCTAAATAAATCTCGCATTCTCGTCTCTAAGCCATTAACTCTACTCGATAATTGGTTAATACTGCTAACCAATGTCTTAGCACTTCTCGCTTTAATTATGAAACGTCGTCTATCTAAATTCTATTACTCGAGTTTTCTTTTATATTCTTAATCAATTCTCGATTTAATTATCAACTTAACAGCTTAATTGTTTTTCATACAAAACAACTCAATAATCTTTCACGTCATCATCAAATAATATCATTCACTCAAGCATGTTAATTCAATTGCATAACAATTCAAAATAAATCAAACATATTGTCTCGAATTCAATCACATTTCAAGATACATTAACATTTACTCAATTTTTATTTTAGAACTTAATTCAAATACGAATTCTTTTTTATAAAAACTCAATTAATAAAATTTATCTTTCTCGACTTATAAACAACACTTTTCCAAACTCGTTGTCTTATGAAACGTATTATAAATCTTTACCCAATTAATAAAAATTCTTCTTATTTTTATTAACTCTTATGAAATAGGAATCTCATTTCTGTTTCTAATTCGATTCTTATTCTTAACTCAAACTATTACTTTTTAGATTATTATCTCGACAATTCTTCTCTGTTTATTCTTAATCCATACGGTTTGAAAAACAACTTACTTAATTAATTTAATTAATTACTTTTAAAATCATTACTCGTATTTTATTCCATTATTTTCTTGATTAAACTATACGAGTATTTAAACTTAACTCGTCTAATATCTTTCCTCGACTCGATTAAATCTTCTCTTCACTTTCTTATCATTTTATTCTCTTTATTTTAACTCAATTTTCTCGACTCTTATTTATTTAATTAAGAAATTTATTTTCCTCTTTTATTTACTAATTTAAGACTCATTTCTTAATTAATACATGTTCTCCTTTATTCTTTAATTAATTTCTATTTCAATAAATATCTAGATTATTTTATTAATTTAATTACTATTTTTTTTTATTTAATTTTATTAAGACTCAAATCTTCAAGTTTCATCTTATGAACACTTAGAACACTTACTAGGTATTCTTTTCTATGTATTTTTCAATTCTTAACATTTTTTAAGCTTAAAACTTCATTCTTTCATCACATTAAATCCTATTTTCATCTAGGATTCAAGTTAATACTTTAATACACATCAACAACATTATAACATCAAGATCATCAAATCTTCCATATCATCATAAAATTATTTTCTTTAAAAACTTCACGTATATGTCGATTTTCTCACACTTAATCAACATAAAAGATTAAATCATCACATCTCATAACAATCTCATGCTCAAAACATCAAGTAAATCATCAACAAAATCAACAAAATAATTTCTTCTTTTTACTCAAAAACTCACGGCATTATCATCACTTTTAAGGCAATTTATTTCTCAATTTTTCATGCACATATACTTATTCAAAACATGCTCAAAAACATATATCAAGTATCAAGTTCATCATGAACATAATAATCGATTTTTCCCTATTTTTACCAAATTTTCGGTATTAATAAAAAATTAGGGTTTTTAAATTTCTTTTTCTCTCTTAATTCGTAGATTAAATCCTAGAGTTCGATTCTCCTATCGATTTCTTCTCACTCGATCTTCACATTGATAACCCTAGTTTGCCTAAACATAAAATAAATACCATGCATGCATGTTTTCTTTCTTTTAGGGCTTATAGGGATACATATATACAAGAAATCAAATGAATATCATACTTTTAGAAAATAAATTGGATTTCTCCTCCTTGATCTCTTCTTTGGCCGAAAATGGTGAAGAAATAGGGCTCAAACTTCTAGCTTGGATTCACCATGGATGAAATCATCTTGAATCCTCAAGAAAATATGAAACAATAATTAATCATCCATTTTTAGGGCTTAAGAGCCGAAAATAATGAAGGAATAAGGATGATTATTGGATTTCAAACTCAAGAACTTGGAGAATTATTACCTTTCAACTTAGAGTTTGAAAGAACTAGGATGATGATGATGATCTTCTCTTGATCTTCATGAGATTGGAGCTTGAATGCTAAGCTTTAATGGAAGAAATTTCAACTATGTGTATGGTGTGTGTGTGCTCGGCAATGGGGGAGAGGGAGAGAGAGATTTTTTCTTCCTTGTTTTTTTTTATGGAGAGTTTTAGAGAGTGAGATAGATGGAAAGAAAGAATTCCTCCTCTTGAATAGAGAGAGAGATCGAAAGAGAGAGAGAGGGATTGAATTGTGAATGCATGCACTTGATTAGATATCCTCCCAACACATAGAATATAAATGATGATGTTGGTGTTGAAACTTGGATTGAGAGAGAGATAATGGATTGATGGGATGGATGTATGCATGGAATCTTCATACACAATTTATTAAGATTTTGTTAAAGAATATTCATGATGAATTCCACTTAGTAGGTTTGGAGAGAGAGATTAGGGAGAGAGATGGAGAGATGGCGGTGGAGAGGGAGAGAGATGAGAGGGATTTTTCTCATTATTTTATTACGGGTATTATTTATCCGGTCGTAAAAAGTTTTCCGGATAAAAAGTCCGTATTATTCCATTTATGCTAAAACGGGTCTAATCTCTCCTCGTCTCGTTTCCGACATTAAAAACATCTCAAACCTATCTCACATCTCAATAAATAAATTAAGGATTCCGATTATCAAATTTTTAGGTCTAAATTCCATATAACGAAGAAAACTAAAAATTAGTCGGCTTATTAATCCTTTAATAATTCAATTCTTGTAACATTCCCAAATAATCTCGGATAAGCTTCTATCTTATCTCAATGACCTTATAATTAATTCTAGGTTCAAAGATTTTAATTAAAATCTATTCTAAGTTCATCGGTGAATAGCGATTTCTCGGTTATCAACATTATTCACTTCAAATCAAAATCCTCGGAAATCTCTGGAAATCATACTTGTACTCATTCTCATACAAATAAGCTCAATATATGCATCACATTATCATTTCAAGAAATAGAAACAGATAATCTCACGTAAAAACACATAAGGCGTTTCAGTCATTTTACTCATTTCTACTTATTTAGAAAAAAAAATTTATTCCTCAAATCTCGTCATTTAAACTTATAAGGTTATTTAATACGCTCTCTAATGTTATAGAAGCTCGGGGTATTACATTAATTGATTGGGACCTTCTATTGCTTTCTATATACTTGTGCTTATTCATGCTTGATTGATTGATCATCAATTATGTATATTTGTTGTGCTAGTTCGAGATTCAAGAGATGAGGATTAACATGTGAACTGGAATATAGGACACACACTACATAATCACCAAGAGGGAAAGACTTTGTGTGAGGGCTTTAATCTTAGGATCTTTTTGGAGTTACTTACTTATAATGTTTATCGGAGACGAAAACCCTAGTAATTAATCCACGGTTTAGGCACCATGGGAGTAGGTTTAAACTAAATTTGTGATTGCCTTAGTAAGAGTCGAGTCTGACAAACCAATTGATTGATTGAATTGAATTTGAATTCAAGTGTTCATTGAAACCAAACCCTTGGATAACCTTTCTCTTATATATTCTAATCCAAATTACTTTCCTTACTTTTGTTTTTGCTTTTGTTATTTTTATTTAATTATTTGCGGCATTAGTTTAATTAATCTAAAGTTCGAAAGTCTAAATAGAGGAAGAACAATTGAAAGCTTAACATGGTAATACATTCATGCTAACACGAAATATTAAAACAATCCTAAACATTCTAACCAAGTTCTTATTGAGTTTTTATAGCTAAGAATATTTAATAACTTGAGTTAAACAAAAATTCAATGAATGCAAACGTCTAGGATTTAAATCCTTGAAATGCTCAATCGATTAGTTTCTTTAATAACATTAACGAAGTTTTCTATCTACTAACTTTCATATTCATAGACTTGAACTACGCCAATGAAATTACTAAAACATGCTCGACAATTAATCTATGCGTCTCCGGTCAAGATTAACTCTATTTCAACCATAATCTGTAACGAAATCATCTATCGATCTCATTCATTACTACACATTCAAAGATTGATCAAGTGTTCGAAATAAATCATACTCAATTGAAATAGAAGACGAGCATTAACAAATCACAAGTAATTAGACACTCCCGATTCGAAGAACTAAATTCTACTAGAATATTAAATCTAGTTCATGATGCAGAAAATGAACATAAAACAAATACTGAAAACGAACATTGCATAAACGAAAGCAAGAATTCTTACAAAGTACTTCAGAATCCAACAATCATAAAGTGCTTGAAACTAAAAATAAATTCTGAATTGTTTTAAGAAGGAAATGAGTAAATTCTGCAAAGTATTTTTTTACTCACTAAGAACGAGAGAGAAAAGCGTCTAAAAAATACTGATTATCCCGCATAGATAATTGGCGCAAAGCTTGAAAACTCCTCAAGTAACCGCCCGTCAATGTCGGAGGAAACCCAGCGGCAGCTGGGTTCTTCTTGATCAAGCGAGCTAGCACTGGCCGGAAATGCCGTGCCGGCGGAGAATGCTGCGCTGCAACGTTGTCCAGCGGCGGCGGGGATCTCATCTCCTTTGAGTTTCCAACGCCGTGGGAAATCCAGCGCCAACGGGACTCATCTCACCGAATTCAGCTCCCGCGCCGGTGGGATTTTCAGTGGCGCCGGAGTGAAATTTCCAGCTTCATATCCTTGTTAGCTTCCTCCTTCTCAATTGCACTCCTTTTTCCATCTTTTGAACTCGACGCTTCATCATTGACTACCTGTGTACTTACACACCAAAACACTACGTACCAAACATACGATAATTTGTGGTAAAAAATGAACAATAATATGTAAAACAAGCGCAAAAAATAACATGGAAAACCCACAAAAATAAATTAAACATATATTTGTTCCCTCATTCTGCTACTACTAATTCTCTTTCTCTGTATTAGCACTTATATGCTTTAATGGTGGAATCTGCTTTCTCCACCTATTAATGCCGACAACCTTGTGATTCGGGACCCCCACTAATTCCTTTATCAAAATTAAACATATTTAATTATTTTCTTATCTCATGCATATATATACGTATAGATAGGAAGTGTGCATATATGTTTTAATTATTTCCTTTGCCGTTTTTGATCATCTATACATTAATATTATTGAAGTCACTTTATATCAATATATATTGAGAATAAAGTATTATACAGAAATGAGTTTCATTTGTATGGGCATTAATGAAAAATATACTGTACTTGATTTCATTCACTTGAAAAATATATATATACATGATGAATAAAAGTCATTTCCCTGCATTTTGCATTCAATAATTTAAATACGAAGTAGTAATTAAATTCATGTATTATCAAACGATTGGCGCGCAAGACTTAATTGCTTAAATATTGCAGCTCTCGAGTCGTCCAAAGAAGTTTAAGGTGAGGTTTTTAACGTTGCATTTTACATTTATCCTTATTATATATTTTATTCAAATAATATGTGTGAGATGTAGTTAAAATCTATGGGTTATTAGACAGAAAGTTAAAGCCTTCGGGCTATGAAAAAAAAAAGTTATGGCATACGGGCGATGAGACAGTACAGTTAAAGCCCTCGGGCTAAAAGACAGAAAGTAGCCTTCGGGCAGTATGAAAGAAAAGACATTATTATTATACTTATATTTGTTGTGATTCATATAATTTAGATAAATGCACCCCACTGAGTCAATAGTACCATCCCAAATTATTTATCTTTTAAGGTTTAAAGCTCGGGCGATGTGCAGCGGAGCGAGCGATGATGGTCAAAGAGTCAAATATATTTGTATTTCTCAATAAATCTAATTTATTTAGTCTTCAGCTGTAAAATGAATGATTTTCGTCATTAATGAAAGAAAGATAACGTCTCCCTTTTATTTGCGTAAATTGGGGCGTCACATTAGCTAAACACCCCTCACACTTTGAGATATTTATATGAAGGTTTCCTTCCTTTCCAAAGCTCATAGGGAGTCACGTCCTTCCCATTGAGTGAAATCTTGTTCAAGATATAGTTGGTTGTTAGAACGGCTTCTCCCCACATGTTCTGGGGTAATCCGAACTAATTAACAAATTTAAAAGTTTGATTTTTTACGTTCAATAATACAATTTGATTGTGGGAATAAGGAGTAGTTGTTTCATAGATTATACCACTTTCGTTGCATAATTCAGCAAACGGAGTAATATATTCTCCACCTCTATCACTTCGAACCATCTTAATTCAACAACCGAGTTGATTTTTAGCTTCTTTCTTGAAGTTTCTAAACGTTTCAATTGCCTCGTCTTTACTTTTTAGTAAGTAAAGATGACAATATCTTGTGCAATCGTCAATAAAAGTAATAAGTATTTTTTTTACCACTTCTAGGTTGCACAAACTTTAAATCACAAATATCAGTGTGAATTAGTTCTAGAGATTTAGTACTCATCTCAAACGATTTAAATGGTAACTTAGCCATTTTAGCTTCCACACAGACTTCACATTTGTCTTCTGTATTAAATTCATTTTTTTAGTAAATCCATGTTTACTAATCTTTTTATAGCATTTAGATTTATGTGACCAAGGCCCCGTTTGGTAGGTTATATAAAATAGTATGTCTAAATAATATCAGGATAAAATAGTGTAGATAAGAATGCTTATTTTATATAATTTGGGTGTTTGATAGATTACATAAAAATTGGTACTATTCTATAAGTTGTTTGATATCCACTACTACACTCAATACTAACTTTGATCTTCCTTTTCTAACCCCATCTTAATTTACATATTACCAAAAAACCAATCATTATCTTCATCAGCATACCCCTCTCTCTCTCCCCCCCTTCCTCGCTCTCTAGCATCTTAGATTCTAGTAAAAAAAAATTCCATGGCTTCAACCATTTCAATAGCTTCTAACACTTCTTGAAATCACCAAATTTGCATCATTAATTTTTTCGAAACAAGACCACTCATCTAACAAGAACTAGGACATAACCAACAAATGAAGACCACAAAACTAGGACTTCCAGTAAAAAATTTTCCATTGCTCGATTTCCATCTCCATATCCTTCTCCTCCTGCAGTAGCTTGCTCAATCTCAGAAGTGGTGTCATCTTCTTCGTCTAGTTCAAAAAAGTCAGAAGAGGGAACGCCGTAGGCGCCGTGGCCGCGGCCGAAGCCCTTGATGTGATCCTTGAGGGATCTCTTGTGCTTGAAATCGGAACCACAAAAGCAGTACCAGATTTTGCCGCAGTTCTTCTCGTGGGTACGCTAATCGCCTTTAATGGCGAAGGGCGGCGAGCACAGATCACCAACGGCGACGAGCACTCTAGAATCCGGCAACTGAGGGAGAACAGATGGGGACGGCAGAGATGCCGACGTTGTTGATGGAGATGTTGTGGGACTGGTTGGTGGTAACGATGAGGTGTTTGGAGGGGGAGAGAGAGGGGATGGGGTGGAGAAGGGAAAGGAGAGGAGGGCTACAGGGAAGAGAGAGATGGGGAGAAATGGAGGAGGAGATGAGCGAGAGAGGCTTGGCTGGCGGAGAAGAAGGAGGAGTTGGGAGGAGAGAAGATGGGGAGATGAGTGACGGAAGCGGCGGAGGAGGCGCTGTGTGCGGCGGAAGAGGAAGCGGTGGGAGCGGCGCCGGTGATGGTTGGGCGGCAGGAGAAAGGAGGAAGAGGAGGAGGGTGTTGAAGAAGACAGAGTACAAAAGGAGGGTAAATTTGAGAAAAGGGAAATAGTATGGGGTACTGTACAGATCAAGATAAAATAATTCAAGGGTGGAGGTAGTATTATTTAAGTGGGTGGAAGAGGATATAACAACGGGCTTTGGTTTTGTACCGGGCTTTCATATTAAATTATATGGACTACCAAACACATTATAAACCCTTATAAATAATATAACAAGGGGTTATATTGGCTATCAAACGGGGCCCAAGTCTACAATGCTATAAATCGGAGCACTCAAGCAAGTAAGCAGAAGTAGAAGCATTTTTATTAGCAACTGCCTTAGGAAACTTGCAAGCTCGCACACTAAGTTTGAAGAGATCTTCGGAGGCATAACCTCTACCAAGAGTCTTTCACCACTTTCGTATTATTACATATTCACCACGAAGGTCTATTACAAAAGCTGCCCTAGTAAACTTGATCCTAGAGATCAAATTCTTTCGAATAGATGAAGCATGCAACACATCCTTCAAGGTGATTTTCACTCCAGAGGTGAGTTGAAGTATCACAGTACCAAAACTCCAAGAACTTTGGATGTTCGATCACTTGCTTCGGTAACGAATCTATCCTCCACCTCCTTGTAGGTGTAGAACAGGTCTCGATTCACACAAATATGGACAGTAGAACCCGTGTCCACGAACCAAGACATTGGTGTAGGGGCCGAGACTTGATTCACATCACCACGAGGTCCTCCTTCTCCCACTTGTCAAAGTCTTTCTCGACATTGTTGACGTTGTTCTTCGTCTTATTCTGACTTATGACAGTGCTTTGCCATGTGGCCGGATTTGTCACAGTTGTAGCAGTTTCCACTAAACTTCGGTTGAGCACCTACCTCCTTTCCCTTGCCTTTGTTCGAGATTGGGCGTGGGCGCTTCCTAGAAGGTTCAGCCCCTCCCTCAGTCAGATTTGCCTTTCTCTCCATTGGAGCCTTGGCTCCCATCTCTTGGTCTTTCACTTGAGCTTCAACTTGAAGCCTAACAACCAAGGATTCAAGAGTCATCTCCTTTCGCTTGTGCTTAAGGTAGCCCTTGAACTCTTTCTAATTTGGTGGCAATTTATTAAATATAACCGCTACAGTGAATGCATTCGGCAAAGGCATCCCCTCGGTATGGATATCATGCACCAACCGTTGAAATTCTTGCACTTGTTTCATCACAGGTTGAGAATCCACCATTTATGAACTTGGAAACTACAAACTTCTTCGTGTTGGCCTCGTCAACACGGTACTTCTGATCCAGAGCCTCCAAAGTTCTTTGGCAGTCTCCTTGATCGAAAGGATAGAAAACAAACTATCATCAAGTCCGTTTAACACCGCCTCGTCCTCACTAGGCACCGGAGGCTTATCTTCACTCAAGAAGCTCGCAAGCCCTATGGTGGTGATGTAAAACATCATCTTGTAAGCCCAACATTTGAATTCAAAGCCCGAGAAGGTTGGAGGCTTCTCGGCGATCGACATCATCCTCATCGGTTGAAGTGGCCATCGTGGAGTTGTTGTTGCCGCTGTTCAAACCTTGTTGGTCGGAACTGTTGGAGCCAATGGTGTTGGAGCCGGTGGAAGGAATGATTGTCATCTTCAAGGAAAGGAATTAAGTTTCAATAAGCTTAATATCAAATTATAAGTCCAAATATTTCTGCACGAACACAAGAGCAAGTAACGTGTAGAATTCTCGTCTTGCGATTGTTAGTACCAGTGTACAAGCTTGTGAAAATTACAAGGAAATGAAAAATGAACTAGTAAGAACAGAATCAAAAATACAAGGAAATAATCGAAACAACAAAACTAGAAATGAAACTAGATTGTTGTAGAAGTCGCACGAAGATGCCTTCTGCCCGTAAGACGAGAACCTCCCCGGTAGTGTTCACGGATTAACGGCTCGTTCTCAAAAGTAAACGACTTCACGTCTTGTAGATAGTAGCACTACAAATCTATGAGCCCTAACGAACTGGACGAGAATTAAGAACCAAGCAAGCTTATAAAATGTAATGCTATTAATCGTGTGTAAAGAGATGCAATTTCTCAAGTGTATCATGCCATGCTCTATGCAATCCTATGTATATAGCTAATCTCACACCAGGAGGATTAATGCACCCATAATGAGCATTAACAACCATTCATGATTGTTCGGAAGTTACATGAGCAAATAGCCATAAATATAATGGCTGTTATGATTTGACAATAACCAAGATGATTATTATACCATTCACACAAATTGAATGAATTTGAATCAATTTGATTAAGTGCACTCCAAACGGCGGTTTTATCAAATTGAAAAGTCTGACCGACTTTTAAATATCAAATAATTAAACAGTGCAAAGTTTAATTGCATTTTGTGTGTTGGTAATATCAATTGAGTCGTGCCCGAATTTATAAACACAATTAAACAATACAATTGTTTAATTGATTTGAAGAAAATACCCTTGGGCCGTTAACTTCAATCAATTAATATTGGCAATGTATAATTATTAGCCTGCCAAGCCAATGTGTGTCCTATGTTCCAGTTCGTGTATTAATCCTCATCTCCCGACTATTGAATTAACACAACTAATATGCAAAATTGGTGGCCAATCAATCAAGCATGCAAGACAAATCAAGAACATAAGAAGAGAAGGTCGTAATTGATTAATTGACTAAGAATCAAAGATTAATTATCCATCTACTCTCTAACCCTAGGATACAAGAAAATTAGCTACTCATAATTAAAGAAAACACACAATCAAAAGAAAAAGAAATCATAAACATTAAATAAGAAAAACCGTAGTCGAAACAAATCTCGTCTTGAACTCTTAAACAAGTCTTCAAAACTCCAAGACAAAGCTTAAAGAAAATTAAAACTAAGAATAATATATGAGAGAGGTGGTGTTTTGATGTGTTTTGGAGGACATATATATATAGGTGTGGGGGATACAAGGTTGTATCCTAGTAGGAGTAGGAAATAATCAAAATAGGAGAAAATAACCAAAAATAGCACAAATCTAGAAAATTCGCGTGCTGTCCGCGTGTGTGCTGGGCCAGCGCGCAACATTTTTGTTTTGGCCCGTTCTCCTTCGTTATAACTCCGATTTTGGTTCCGTTTTCGCCTACGAACTCCTATCGAACTGTACTTTCATTCTATCATGTTCAATTTGCATAAGATTAACTCCAAATTTCTGAAAAATCATACAAACAACGAACAAGCATCATATTTCACAAATTAACAATATTTAAGCACAAAATTCCAAACATGATTTTCCAATACAAATTGACATCAATTAAGCTTATAAAGATGAGAAAATCCATGTTTAACAAAAAGTGACCCTAAAAACCCTACATTATGAGTTACACATAATATTAAGAAAAAAAAAAGATAAGTTGAACCACAACGCAATCATCTCGTCTACCCCGACAGTTCCGACTAGCAACCGGCCCATTGGCTAAAATACTGATTTTGTTATATAAATAATTATTTTTCAAATATATTCACAGATTAATTAATGATGACATTTGTTTTCTTTTTTACATGAAATTAACATTTAATTATATAAATAACTATCTACCAAAAAATATGCACATTATTTAATAAATAAAATTTATAATATTATAAATTGCAGTATTATATAAATAATCATCTTCCACATATATTCATAGAAAAATAAATAATGTCATTCATTTTTTTTACCAGCTTTGAGAAGAATTTTTTTAACTGAGAATAGAACTTTAAGAATTGGTTTCAAAAACTATTTACTTCGCATATATGAAAAATGCATAAAATAAAAAATTTAAAATAAATTAGAATAAAGAATAGAGATGTGCCACGTGAGATCCCGAGTTAACGTACTCGTCGATTGGAAATTGGCCGTCTACCTAATTAATTGGTCAAATTAAAATTAATTATTTTTATCAAATTAAATTAAATTTATTAAACCATTTCAAATTTTAATTCGGTCAACCTATAAATTAGTCAAATTATTTTGGAACTATTTATTTGACCAACTAATAAATTGGTCAAATTAAATTAAAATATTAAAATAAACTATAAAAATATAGTTATTTATTCGACTGACTAATAAATAGTTGTCCAAATAAAATTGGTGGAGCAAAAGATGAGAAAATACACATTGATTCTTGGTATTTATAGGCTTTTCAATAGGAAAAGTTTCATTGAAAAAACTAATGTGTGACACAAGATTTTAATAAATATTTAAAATCTATTAAAATTAAAAAATTTGATTATTTAGATAAATAGTAATAGAGGATTAAGACGGGTGTCACATAGAATTTTTACAAAGCAAGAATTATTTTTTTAGCAATAATATAATATAATATAATATAATGATCGATAATGATAATGATGGTATAATGGTAATGATGATGATGAAAATATACTACCAAAAAAGAAAAAAAGGATAATGAAAACATATATACAAACTCTAACTTTCTATACAAAGTTGTTAATAATTAAACTCTTAATTCACTATATGACTTTTCTAGTATAGTCCATGACTCAATGAATAACAAAATAAAGCTGTGAATTTTTAGAATCACACTAAGAAACAAATATCAAAGGAAACGTATATGAACTTAATTAATATATTCATTCACCATTTTTTCATCGTCAGAAAATTTTAAGAAGTACAATAATCTATTTGGCCAACTAATAAATTAGTTTTCTATAAAAAAATAATTATTTATTCGACCAATTAATAAACTGATCAAATTAAATTGAATTAAACTATAAAAATATAGTTATTTATTCGGCCGACTAATAAATAAATTGGCTAAATAAATCTGGTGGTGTAAAAGATGAGAACATACACATTGATTCTAAGTATTTATAGGTTTTTCAATAGGTGAAGTTTCACTGAAATACCGATGTTGGACACAAGAAGTTTCATTCAAAAGCAATGTGGGATAAATATATACATAATAATTCAAACGATTATTAATTCAAAAAGTTTACGCAATTGGATTTGGTAAAATACGAAAATTCACTATAAAAATCTCGAATCGTGTTTTGTGAAGATTTCATTCCATATTTTATATATATAATGATAAATAATGGTTTGATCTTGTTAAGATTTTGTTTCCATGTCATATATAATATAAATATGATAAATATAGATTTTAAATTCAGAAAATTTGAGAATTTAGATAAATAGGAACGGAGAATATGAGGGGTGCTACGTAGGATTTTTTTTAAGTAGAGTCGTTTTCGTTTATATAATAAAATAGATGAGGTTGACGTTCATACCACGTGGTAGAATAAAGGAAAATCATAATAGAGCACCGAATAGACAAAGAAAAATAGAAGATTTTGGCTGAAAATTTATAGCATGAATTTTTTATGAATTTTTTTTAATCGTTGTTGACCTTAATCGAAAAGAACCCGAGCTCAATAGAACTTGTATGAAAACTTAGTGAATTGATCTAATCAATATTACATTAATACGTTTTAATATGTATATTAACACTAAAATCATCTCTTCTTTGTTTATTATTTTCTTAATTGTTCCATTAGTCAACATCAATTATGCTAATGAGTAATGAGGCATATAACCAATTATATATTTGTAACAATTATATTTGATTATTTATATATTTTCATAAATTCAAACGGGCTTGGTTAATTAGTGGGTACTATATAGTTTGGAGGAGTAAAACAAGCACAATTTTTAATTGAATTTGAGATATGTAAGAATACATAAATTCTAAATAAATCGTCCAAATAGTAATTGACATGCATATACATGGAATTTTTTCTCATCTTGTTAATCTTTTGTTATTTATACTACTCCACTTATTAATTATTGTTAATATTTATTTTGTAATGTCCCGGTTTTCTTATTGAGATCGATAATCAATCATTGTAACGACTTATGTTTATAAATTTAAATAGATACGAGTAATTACAGTCATTATGATACGAGTTTGTAACGATAACAAGAGTGAAATCCACTTTTGTATCTGATTTTGAATTTGTACGGGTATAAACATTCTAGATGAGAATATAAATTAAATTTATGTTTTACTCCCTTCGTTCATGATAATATGTCCTATTGTGTGGATGGCAAAAATTTTAAGAAAAAATGATAAAGTTGTTATTAGTGAAATATAAGTAGAGTTAAAGAGTAGTGGAATAAAATTGTTGTGAGTAAAATAAAGGTAAAAATTGATAAATAACACAATGAATGAAGGGTATGGTGATACATAAAGTGAAGTTATCACACATTTTCATAAAAAAAAAATGGGTAAGTAGGGCGCATTTTCATGGACGAAATGAGTACTAAATATGAATAATTTAATTATTGTTGAATTTGTTCATGTAACAATTTCATAAATGATTTTCATCGTTTTTCGACAGATTACTTACTAGTTATATACTCCCTCCGTATTTTTTAAGTAAGACCATTTAGTTAGGCACGCATGTTAAGAAAATGAATTATTTATAATAAAATTGAAAATATAAAGTAACTTTTGAGAATTATTTTTTGTCACATCAAGTAAGAGATAGTATGGACTTAGTAGCGTTTTAGTGGCATATATAATAATTTATGAGTTATAGTGAAATATTATTTATTATATGATATATTTGTATTTTAGGAAATGGACTTAACGAAATGATGCGTCCAAATAAAGTAAAATGAGTTTAATGAAAATATACGGTAGGAGTAATATATAACACAGTAAAAAAAAACTATTACAGATAATAATTGTAAAAACATACTACTAGTAGTATATACCGAAAGATACTTACCGGCACCGTTTATATTTATTTTATCTAGAAAAAATACAATTATGATTAATTATTAAAAAGGGGGAAAATCTATTAAACATTTAGTACAAATCAATTGTAGCCATAGAGGCTCAGGGAGGGAAAAGTTGATTCTCAAAAGCAGCACCGAACTATTGTTCTAAAATTTTATTTTCGATTTAATTTATTAACATTATCATAAGGAGACAAGTGTTGATGGATTAAGGGTTGTGGATTCACAATATGTGTAGGTAAGATCTAGTTTGCCGGCACAGAACTATGGTTCTAAAATTTTATTTTCGATTTAATTTATTAACATTATTATAAGGAGACAAGTGTTGATGGATTAAGGGTTGTGGATTCACAATATGTGTATGTAAGATCTAGCTTGCCGGAAAGAGGTACTAAAATTGACTTTCCTCTGTCTCTCTCTCATTATGATGATTGAATAGGGAAAATCACATAGTTTTGAAGAAGTGGAGAGTATGTTTTGGGATATGATGAGATTCCTCAATGGGCAACAAATTCATGTCAACCAAACAAATCCATATAATAAGGAGGTAATTGGTATGATGGAATGTGTGTATATATATGTGTGTGCAGTGTGTGTATATGCGTGTAGTTGTGTATATGTATATATATGTGTGTGTGCAGTGTGTATATATATGTGTGCAGTGTGTGTATATGTGTATGTGCGCAGTGTGTGTGTATATATGTGTGTGCACTGTGTGGATATGTGTATGTGGGCAGTGTGTGTGGGTATGTAGTGTGTGTATATGTGTGCAGTGTGAGTATGTGTGTGAGCGCGCGCAATGTGTGTATATAAGTTAGAATTGATGAAAATAATTCCTTGATATTTTAGGGTAAAATTGTAAAATATATGAGGGTAAAATAGGTAAAATATAAAAATAGGAGTATTATGAATGGCTAATACCATGGTTTGACTAAGGAATGACTAAATCCTTTAGGAATGGAATGACCATTCCGGATGGAATGACAATTCCTCCTCGTAAAACATACCAAGTAAAAGAATGGAATGGAGGTAGGAATGATCATTCCATTCCACCCTCCATTTCATCATACCAATCACTACCTAAGTGTGTAGTGTGTGCAATGCAACTTTATCTGATTATTATCCGAAAGTCCCAACTTCCTAGAGCCTTTTGGCGCGAAACTCCTGTTGAAGCCCTTGGCCTGAATGTGCGTGTGCTGCTACCGAAGCACCAAATTTAAATTATATGTTTCTACCTTTTTTTTTTTATATCGTGGGAACCCGCAACCACTACTTTTGGTGCGTACTAGATAAAACTCCGTTGATTCTAGGTATTATTGAAAAATATCCTCAATATTTTATGCTATAGAATCGGGCCGGGAATTTCGTTGACTATAAAATCCTTTTTAACAAAATTTAGCTGGGCTCTGATGGATTTGGCCCGTAAATTTTTGGACTTTTTATATCTCAATATAAATTTCTGGGCCGCTACTGGTTCTTTATCTTTTGCATGAGACCCAAAAATCTGTAATGGCTGGCATTAATAAGAACACATGATTAAAAAATAATAATTAGAAAGCTACTTGAATCAATCAACGTTTTCCTCAGTCAGTTCTGTGCCTTTGATTATGGCACGAACTGATTTTTCCAAAGCATAACAAATATTATTAATTTTCAGGTTAATGACGATAGTTTGTTGTTCTGATCAGTAAAAAAATATAAAAATAAAGAATAAGATATTATATCGTTCAATTCACTGCTAGCTTAGGTTAATTTTCATTATTTCCTATATAATACTTTTTGTAAAATTGTCGGTGATGAATATTAGTTTCGATTAGCTGGTATTATTGCCCTAAATGTGTCATTTATGATTCTCTTTTGTTTATTTACCTATTTCGCAACAGCAATTTATATGCCTTCAATATAGTTCGACTTTGAAAAATTGGGCGTATTTCAAAGTCGTATATTTTCCAATTACATTTTTTTGAAAATTATTAGTGGCTAACAATTACTTACTAATTACTTATAAATCTTGGTTAGAAACAATTGTGACAGTTGGAAGTGGGCCGGCCAAAGAATATCAAAGCCCATCTCCAAATACTTTAGATCCATGTGAAAATATTCTAATGGATTTTTCTTTTCTTATTGTATTTTTTTGTAACATATGCTCCATCCATTTATAAAAAAGATGTATTACAATATGTGTGACACGGATTCTAAAAACTGTTCGGTAAATATTTATTGAGTAAAGAAAGCGCCCATCATAAAATGTTTGGTAAATATTTGTTAAACAGAAAATGAGACACATCATTTTAAAAAACATGTGATAAATATTTGTAAGGAATTACGTAGGATCATGACCCAAAATAGATTGACACACTTTTGCGAAACAAATGAAAATGATCTTAATGATATACTTTTTAGGACGGAAGGAGCATGATCTATCCCCATATATATTCGACATTATCATTATCCCTCAATAAATTATTTATTACAAGTATTTTGTTAATGTTGAGTGATCCAATTTCTAAAATAATTTAGCTTGATTAACAGTATGGAGGCGACAATTTTGACTGTGGGTGTTAACGTTTGAGAATATACAAGGGTTTCATTAGGTTTAGATTTTTGTACAAATAAAAATATGGGTAATATTGTGCAAAGAAATAAATTAAAAAAATCGAAGGAAAATCTTGATGCAACATTGTGGAATATGTATCCCGTCCCATGCGACAAATCATTGTAAAAATAAAAATGATTAATTCTGATCCTCGCCTTTATCATCTGGACTGCCCAATTTTACAACAAAGATGTGGTGTCCAAATTTTCTTTTGGGGAAAAACGAATTTAACTTTATTCCATCTTTGTAGATTCTGTTGAAGTTTGCTTTCCATCAAGTTTCCAGTAATCCACAAGAATCTCTCACTTCTGTTCTGATGCAAAACTTTATTCTCGCAGACTCTCTCTCTCTCTCTCACACACACATATGCACGCGCGCGGATCATTTCAATGTTTTTGATTTTTTTTTTTTGAACAAATATTGCAAGGAAATTTAAATACCGCGTGACGGAGGACTCGAACCCGTGACCTTTAGCCCGGACATCAATATTTTTTATTTTTCATGTCAATGAAAAGCCCTAGATTAATAAATCATGATGAACATTTTTTCATCATTAACTAAAAAATGAGGCAAAAAGTTTTCTAGGGAAAATGCATGTAAGATCAATTAGTGTGACTATGTATACTAACAATTACTTTAAACTATTTTTGTCATTTTTATTTCTTAATTAGTGTGAGAATAACTGTAAGTTTATTTTATGTTATGGGATGAAGAAAGTTCTCTGTAATCTGTAGTGTAATATTTGTAGACACTAGTAAAAAATAAAATTAATGGACCACTGTTTTGATGATGAGAATCGAAATTGATGTTCTTTTTCTTTGTACCATGCTACCATTCACCTTTATTCCCTAACTTTCCATAAATTTATCGAAACAAAAAGAAGAAGAAAGTCTAATCAATTTGCATGTCAAGAAGTATAGAGCTTATCTAGTACATAATTATGAGAAACCGGATTCTCTATTGCCTATTTATTCGTGTAATATTATATATATATATATATATATATATATATATATATATATATATATATAATTTTTGAACCCTTAATTATGTTAAATGTCATTTATTATTAAAATAATAGAGTATGTCACCTGTAGATAAAGTAGAGAAATTGATGTAATTCTGAGTGAGGTGCAGTTTACCATTGTCATAAAAATAGACGATGACAACAGAAAAAATAGTTAAACTAAAGGCGAAAATAAGGTCGACTACTGTATATATATCGATATGCAATTTCCCATATTTATATAGCTAATAGTATTGCAAGTGCAATTTCCCATTCCTATCCTGCATAAGTATTCCAGTTCTTCCCTCCCAAAACACCAGAAGTTGTAGAAATTTTGACTCACAAAACGAAAGAGTTCATCATGGCCACTCTCAAACTCTGGCAAATCACACTATTTCTTGCTTTATTTTCAGCTTCAATCAAAGCTGAAAAATCATCAAGAAAGCTAGATGAAAATACACCTGGTTTAGATAATAAGTGTGGGGGTTGCCCTTGCGACAATCCTTGTAACCCGCAGCCGTCTCAGCCGCCGCCGTCGCCGTCGCCTCCGCCTCCGCCACCTTCTCCACCGCCGACTCCCAAGTATCCGCCGCCGAGCAATAACTGTCCTCCGCCACCCGCCGTGCCGAGCGGTCAGAAACCGCCCAAGGGGCAGAACCCTCCATACTTATTCATAAATGGCCCGCCGGGAAGTGTGTATCCAGTTTATCCGTATTATTCCGGCGGCCGCCGCAGCTCCTTGATCGGGAAATTTCCATTTTTGATCAGCTTCATTTTGTGGGCGGTAGCTTCGTGAAGGTTTGTGTATTTGGGCAGGAAAAGAAATAAATTCTGAATTGTTTTCTGCACATAAATCTGAAAAGGCCAAGGAAGGGGACGAATCAAGATCAATTTTTCGTTCTGATTAATTAATAGGTTTGTTTGAGTTCATGTTTGATGAAGTAAATTCATTATGTTAATTAATAACCCCTGTTTAGTTTGATTCCCTGCTTTCATGTGTACTGTTTCTGTTTCTGTGTTGTGTTAATCAAATCTTGATTAGAGATATTATAAGAACAATAATGATTATTTTTTCATCATTATATTCTAGATATATTTAATTCATTTGTTGATTATTTGATATTTTATGTTCTTCGGTGGAACAAAGCGTGCCACATTAGCTCCATGATAGTGCTAGATTCCAATTTAACCAGAAAAAAAGGTACGATATAATAGTATTTCTTACTATGTTATACTTAGATTTTTTTTTTAATTAATGATATATGCTATACATATGTGTACTACGATCACTTTAAAAGATGACAAATCATTCAAACTCTGTTTAATGACCCTGCTTGATAGTACTAGTATTTATCTAAACAAATAATATGAAAATTGAGATAAATCTTTCATAAGCAAGAACCTCTTTAAAGTAATAGTGTAATGACTTACTGATTGCATCATACAGCTGCACATGGGGGTGTGCACGGATCGAACCGGACCAGAAAAACCGACTGAACCGAGTTCGGTCCAGTTTATATACCTATCGGTTCTCGGCTCGGTTTTAGAAATCAGCAAATTTAGGTTCTCGATTCGATCCCCGGTTTCCATAAATTTGTTCGGTCGGGGACCGAACCGACCGAATATAATATATATATTAATTTTATTATATAAATTATTAAGTTAAAAAAAAAAAAATCCTAAAACTCTAAGAACAGCCCTTCATCTCGTGTGCCGCTGTTCTTTCACTTCTCAATTCTCAATTAAAACTCTATTGTATTCACCTCTCCTCTCCGTCTCCGGCGTCTTCTCTGTCACACCATTCCGCCTCTCCGGCTTCTTCTCCGTCGGACCGTCGCGGCACTTCGCCTCCGAGTCTCTAACTTCCTCTCTTAGCCGGCGCCGATCTCACTGCTCCGTCTTCTTCAGTTTCTTCTCCGTCGCACCACTCGCCGGCGCCGGAAACCTTCCATCTTTGGTCAGTTACTCCGTCGCGCAATTAGTTAATTTTTTTGTAAGATGCAGCTATCTTCCATCTTTCCCAAGTTCGGTTTAATTTTTTTTCGGTCCGGCCTGGTGAAAAAAAAATTCATTCGATCGGTTTATCGGTTCAGTAAAATCTGGTCGGTTGGTCGAACCGAACGGCCGTTGCACACCCCTAGCTGCACAGCAACACAGGCAAACTCGACATACTTTTTAGTAGTATGATTTTTTATTTGAAAATATAGTTTCCAATTAAGAATTCATAACATCTATAAAAATGTTAATTTTCTTTGAGGAGTCGTGGTCTCGTAACCATCTAACCATCTCTTCGTAAAATAAATAAATAAATAAATGGTGATGACTACATACATTTTCTTTTTGAAGTATATGACTACTTACATTAATGATGTTGGGACGTAGCACTACCACCGACTGATAGGCCGATGCCACATCAATGTTGTCTCAAAATAGTGAATGTATTATCTATATAGGATGTGTCACCATATGTTAGCTTCTTAGGTTATAGTCGGAAATATTAGTATTTTTTTATAAGAATACTTTTTATTTGTTCAAAATAAAAAATAATTATACTTTTTATCCGTTAAAATACTACTAATATTCATATAATTGTGTACTCCAATTCAAATATCTCCTAGCGCCTTCACAACTAGATATCTCAAACAAATTTACAATTTGAAATGCGTGTTTGGTAAAAATAAAATACAATTATGCGATGATATTATAATATTTTCTAAAAGAAATTAACAGTACTAAGATTTTGAAGAATTAGAGGTTTTAAACTTGTTGAGGAAAATAGATTCATGTAGGATCCGAATGGAGTCGACTTAACTACTATTCATTCTATCCTGTTTAATATGACTTAGTTTTTTTTAATATGGAGATTAAGAAAAATATTAGATATAATAAATTATTAATTAATAAAATATTTTTTTGGTTAATAAAATATTTGTTTTAGTTTAAAATAAATCTTAATCTTTTCATAAAATGTAACAGATTATATTGAATGAAAAGATTTAAAAAGAAAAATAAGTAGTATTGAACGAGACAAGGAAAAAGATGATACATATCAACTTCAAATGAAGGAATGAAAAGCAAAAAGAGGGTGGAAAAGAATAAGAGAAGATTCTAAATGAAAGGGCATGCGTCCGATCGATGATCTGATGATTGACATGTCAGAAAATTGTCAGTCGTCGATTAAAGATGAGAGAGATCAACTTAGGTTTCACCAAACTATGGGTCCCATCTATATGCCTGTCCACGGGACACGACAGAGGAATAAACTTGGTTAAACAAAGATGAAAATTAAGACTTTCCTTTTCACATCCTCCACTAAACTTTATTTATTTTTATTTTCTACTTAATTAATTCATTCCGCTTTTTGGCATTCTTTCATTGCTTCAAATATTTCGTGGTGTTTAATCATTTCCAGATTTTACTAATATACATTATCACCACAGTATATTTTTATTGACTTAGAAAAGGGGAACAATGAGATTTGAATTCTAAATTTCAATACTTACAAACGGAAGCTGAACTATTTAAATGTCTTTTTGAAGATATATCCACAATATTAAAAAAAATATATAATAACTTCTCCTTTTATTTGGGTATTTTTTTATACTCATGACTTCTCCTTTTGGCACTATATCGATCATAGTTTGATTTTCCAAACGTCTTTAAGAAAGTAGTGATACTTATTTTCCACATCCACATGCATACACCATAAAATTTGTCAGTAATAATTGATGTAACGTCTTAAAAAAAAATGACATTTCAATATGGATTCTAATTTAACCATCAATATTTGGCGTAAAGTTTCACGTCACATTCTCAAATTAAGTGGCATATAGAATTCCTGTAGTCAATATATATAATTTCTCTGTTTTTTTTAAGTGTCTCATTTTAACTTATCTCCTTTATCGTGATCTCTCCACGAGCAGCAGAGTGGTCGATCCCAACGATCCCCGCCTGTGGAGGCCCTAATAAAGAAGATCACTCCTTATCTTTTTAATTCCAACGAATTATTTATATTGAATATGGTACCTATTTATCAAAGACTAAATTATTAAGAATTCTGAATCGAATGCAATTTCCACACAACTCGATGGAGTCTTAAATCTTAACCACCTCTATGTATATCGTCACTGGTAGTGGTATACCAAGTCAATTTGAAATAACTCAGCCACCAACGGACCGCACAATTTGAAGTGACCTAAACATTTAATTTGCGTTTGTGCACCTTCCATCCTCTCTCTCTCTCTCTCTCTCTCTCTCTCTCTGTAGAGATGATTATCAAATTATTAATTCTGTAATAAATTAACCCCCACCCCACCCCACCCCACCCAACCCAAATTTGTAATAATTTTTACCTAGTCTTGATGACCACTCACTCCCACCTATTTGATAACTTCCCTTTTTCTTCTCAAAAGTAGACCTCTAAAACCATGGCCTCAAACCTTGTCTCAACTCTCATACTTTTCTCCATAATTCTTCTGCCAACAGCGACGCCGCAGGAGTGCCCGTATCCGTGTTATCCACCGCCGACGGGCCCCGGAAACGGCCCTCCAGCCACCACCAGTACCCCTCCTCCGGTTGTTCTCTCCCCTCCAGCTAATTCTTTCACTCCTCCCGCGGGTTACGTACCATTTGCTCCACCGTCGCCTTACTTCTCCGGAGCGGCGCCGCCGCCGCCAGACCCAATTGTGCCGTGGTTTCCATTTCACTACAGAAAGCCACCCCGTCAGGATCAATCTTCATCATCACCGCCAATCAGAGTGTCAACAAACGTTTTCATGTTTTTTTTCATCTTCTTGTTTTCCAATTACTATTTCGTTAATTATCAATTTTTATGTTACTAATGTATTAGCCCATGATCATATATGTATGTATATGAGATTAGACGATGAATTTAGTTTCTTTTATTTGTGATCAAATTTAATGGAATTCCGCTATATATCCTATTGCAATCTTATTCCTTTATTATGTATTTCTTTATTATGTAATTTGGTCTCATATTTAATTTCAAGCAAAACATCACTTCTGTGACTATAAAGGTTGGTTCTCTTTATTTAATTAAAAATGGGGTTCTCTTTAATTTAATAGAGGGATAAAATTTTGATTGGAGTATACCACCACATATATGCATGATTTCATGATCAATCATGTTAGATTATAAATTGTTTTCCCACGAATTAAAATAATAATAATAATAATAATAATAATAATAATAATAATAATAAATAAATTGTTTGTATTCCTCATTAAAATATAACTTGTGTCGTAGTATAGTCCAAGTTCATTATTTATATTGGGTCACTACATGTATTACATGCGTGACGCGTGGCCGAAAAGATTAACATGATTAAATTATGACTAGTAAAATATTAGCAAGTTTCTATTATATTTTATATCGTTGACACTTGTTGCTATGCCTTGATAAAGAGGTGGGGGCTTCCATACTTTCTCCCTCTATTAAAATTCCAAATAAAATGAGAGATCAATGAAAGAAAGGTGGGGGCTTCCTTACTTTCTCCCTCTAAAAATTCCAAATAAAATGAAAGATCAATAATGACCTCAAGAAAACAACCGTCTAACCACCTCTCTCTCCTCCACCGAGCACTTTCAATCTTGATAATTGTATGGTGGCGATAATTACTACTACTACTAGTCTACTACTATCATTACTTGCGAATTTCTGCAAGTTCGACATTACAAAAAAAAAAAAAAAAAAAAAAAAAAAAAAAAGAAAGAAAAAAAATGTTAAATAGATATGCTCTGGCTCGACTTAGAAGATGTCATTAAGATTCCAGCTAGTAACATTTCATAAGTGAATATCATGATATGTCACGTCCGACGAAAAAGTTGAAGAAATTAATAACAATCCAGCTCTTCGATCAGGTCTTTGTTAATTCGGAGGTTTAGATATGAGTTCTGGAATCTAAGGTAGCAAAATTTCAATGAAAAGAACAAAAATGTAAAAAAAAATAAAAATTCAGAAAGAGGTTCGCTAATGAGACAGACTTGGGCAGTGTACACTGTTGTAAGATAAAACTAAGCAGAAAGATTCATATACTATCATTTTCCAATATAATTTGATTCAGATTACCAATAATTTGAAACTACTTAGATAATTCATCCAACTTCTCGTGATGATATGAAAGAACTACAATTTACATTACACTAAGCAAAAGCAGGTAGTGTCATTATTTTGCCTCAACGAGCACGCGTCACCCTCAAGTGGCGACTGCAATAACGGTATTCAAGCCGAGAATACCCGGCTTCTATCCTCTAGTTTTGCCCTTGTAGATCTTATGGCCTTCAAGGGATTTATGCTTGTTCACACTTGTAAGCTTCTGCATCGCTCTCTCTTTCTTCCCAACAACCTGCCTACTTGCCACAGCTTCACAACGGTGGCCTTTACTTGTTTCTGTGGCGGGCGACGATGGCCTGCTGTCTGACGTTACTGTTGACTGGCAGCTCGTTGCCTCGGATGTCTGTGCTGGATCAATCATCTGTGGAACTGCAGTGACAGTTTTGCCCTTGTTCATGCCTGCTGTGGAACTTAATCTCGAGCTTTCAGAGATTCTGCTACAACATGATGGTTTCATCTGTGCTCGTCGCGGTTTGACGTTTTCAGCTATGCTCTGGTGGAATTTATAAAGCCAATCATCAACCACATTTGATTGATTGATTCTGAAATTTTGAAGTGAGGAGTTGATACTAGATAGTGGCTTGTTTCATACCTTGTTTCGATCTGACTCGTGTACGACTTCATGATAGAACCAAGGCAGTGGCGTAGCCTTGAAGTTTAAGGTTTTCCGCAGCTGCTTAATTTCAGCTTCTGTCTTTTGCTACAAAAGCAAAAACACAAGTCAGTATTTTGAATCAAGTCAAAACGATCACTTTAAAAATCAAAGGTTCATTACCTGAGATTTTGCCTGAAGTTGGCGCCTCTCGGCTTCTCTTGCATGAGTCTTCTCCTCCAATTTCATATCAAACTGTGACAGAGGAAGAGAGACTTACTCAGCTAGAGAACTAAATTAAACTTTCATTGAGTTGAAAGAGGAATAACTATCTTGCCTCTTTCCTTCTCTGCGCACGTTCCTTGCATTTGAAACTGAACCTTGAACTATCCTGCTTTATGAATCGTAGAGGGGAATCATCTGCAAGCTTGATCCTAAAATAAAAAGTCCATCAGAGATTTTCATATCATGTACAAAATCGAAAGTTCTCTAGTTGATTACAAACCTGTCTTCACTTTGTCGCACTCTATTGGGAACTTCCCCTGAAGCAGAGGAACGAGGCACCTGGATTCGTTTGTCTCTTGATCCTTTGTCACTCCTATGAAAATTGCAAGGGGAAGAAATAAATTAGTGATGGCAAATGGGTAAGGAAACATCCACTTAGAAAATGCAGATTTTTGATAAAAACCTTTTGATGTCATTGATAGCTTTTGCTCTTGAATTAGGCTGAGGACAAAATGGGAAAAACTCTGATTAGTTTAGCAGCAAGATAATAATGCAAAAATACCTTTTCAAGGTACAAATATCAAAATAAGCAAGAAGGTATAATTGTCAAGCCAACCTCGTGTTTCGGGGTTTCCTGCTTTGGGCCTTTGTCCTGAGCAACAGCTTCATTAGTCTTCTTCTTTGCTTCCGATTTCATCCGAACATTATATACTGATTTACTAGGTTTTTTATCTGATCCTGTGGGCACTTCCTTGCCGGATACGCATCTTCTAGTCTGTGTAACACTAACCCGACGTACCAATCTAGGCTTCACGTGTTCAGCAAGTGATGGAACTTTTTCCTGCATTAATTGTACCCTGCTTTAGATGGATCTGCTACTATAGGATTGTGGACACTATTGATGAAAGTATGTAATCTAAAACAATATAAATTCACTACTAAATATGCTACTCGCAATTATACCATGTTTGAACAATCAAAGTTACTATTACGACCACAAATATGGAAACAGCAAACCTCAGACAATGAAACTTGTTGCCCTTTGGGACTGGCATCTCTATTTTTCTCAGCAACACGATCATCATCGAGACGGCCAATGATCGTATGTGACACAGAAGCTGTATCTGATTTAGAAGCATCATCACAATCAAGGGCTTCTCTCACTTCAGTCTCTAATCTAGAGTTAGCATGAGGCTCCTCTTCCACCATCCCACCTTCAGAAAAACGGTCGACATTTCTAATAATATCACATGAATATTCAGTTCGAGCATCTAAATTCGATGAGCCAGATACTTCTCCTACTTGTTCAATCACTTCATGCTCACTACTTTCACAAGCAGAAGTGGCCATTCTTTCACCAAGTTTTGGAGAATGTGTTCCCTCGTTTCTGTGAGTGAATTCATCATCATAGCATATCTTATCCGAGGTTTCATTTTCACCAGCTGGGTAATATGTCTCACTTCGACTTACAGGAGAACAAAGACCAAACATCCCCTTCTTTCTAAAATGGGCCTCAAGAATAGCTTTCTTCTCAGTAACTGAACCCGGCTTTGAGCATTTCTCGACCTCTTCAAGATACCTATTATGAGAGAAAGACGACCTCCTCTCCCAACATAGATCTTCAGTTTCAAACCTTCCAAATGATATAGAACCGGAAAGAAATGAATCTCCCTGTTCATTTCAGATAGGGGAAAATTAGAGGCGAACGCCCATAAATCTGTTACGACATACATAAACAAGACTCTCCTCCATAGTCCCATATTTCGAATTATCTAAAATAACCACAATGCACAGCTTTGTTCACAAATAGATCAAACATTACTGCAAACTTTTCTATGCTATCCTAGTCGAAGAATCAATTCGGATTACTCTTTCTCATCATACAGCCTGCAAGCAGAGCTTTCCAGAACAATTATTTAACAAAAATCAAGAAATTTGCACTATAGTTATACCACCGTTAGAATCCTAAGTTCTACATCCTACACCTAATTACATAAAGATGCAGTCCGTAACAAGAAACACAAGCAAAAATCCCAAATCCACAATCATAACACAAGGGGGTAAGATTTTACAGCAAATTTTTTCTCCTACTCACGAACATCATAGTCCAGTACAAACAACTTGCCGACTTAATCTTAATAAGCTACGATTTGTCTAAAATAATTAACAAAATAAAGTGAAAGCCAACAAAAATTACCATCTTGATACACATTACGTTATCTACTGACGAAAGAAAAGTAAAGTGTGAAATGCTGCTAACTGCATACGATAATCCGGAACAATTGAATTGGATGCATAGAAAATAAATAAAGCAGATCTCAAATTGAATCGAAGTGTTACCTTAAATTCAAGCCTGGCTGGCTCTTCAATCTCACCCGCCATTTCTTTAACTGCTCAAACCATAACTTCTCCAAGAATCTGAAACGCCACAACCAAAACCCATCAGCCAAAAACCGCAATATTGAATTCATAGCATTAATATCTGATTTTGGTGCTCACGAATGAATTAGGACCAATAGGAGGAAGAATGTCGTGTGTGATCCTTTCGGTAATTCTTGGGATCAAAGATGACAGTGAGAGTGATTTTGATGTAACGAAAACCAATTTGCTGGCTTTATATAATAAGAAATGATTAAGATTTTAAAGAAAGATTTGGACTTGAGACAGAAATGTGATAGATGCAGGAGTGAACTTCGTACTGAGTTATATTTTGTAGTAATACTAATACATGATCATGTGCCGATGTTCTTTTACCTTTTTCTTTGTTTTTGTTTTTATTTTTGTTTTTGTTTTTTGTCTTAAATCTGATTGAATTATTAAGGGCCCACGTTATAATGTTGTGGTCGCCGTAGGATCCGTCTGCATCAACGGCTGGTAAAAGTTAGATGTGGGTTTTGAAGGATCTCACACGTGGTGGCATGATGTGGCTTTTTGGGCGCTAATCATATTTCTGGGAGTTTAGAACATACTTTATAAACGTGTGATTGATTAGTGCCTTGAGCTTTGGAAACCCACCTAAATTCCAAAGAGTTGGTATTCCACCCGCTTCTTTTTGTTTTTGTTGGGTGTGTTGGGGATTTATGATTGTCATTCGTATCGAAATTATTTACTGAGATAAATACAAGGAATAATAGTGAGTTATAGATAAGGACATGACACACGAATATTGGGTACTATATATTGTATGCCGCTTTTAATCCGTTTATCATATATGATTGAGTAAAAATAAACAAATTAAGAAAAGATAGTGGTAATACTACTATCAACATGTTACACCAAAGTTAGAAATTTTGGGTAGATCATCTTGAATCAAATGAAGCTTGACCGAAATTTGTATTTGATTCAATCTCAATTATGTAAGATTGCATTTTTATTGTACTATTTTCTACTGAATTTTGATAACTACTATATATATATATATATATATATATATATATATATATAACATCTTATAGTTTTATAAGATAGGTTAAGTAAATGAACATATATTGGTGCAAAGGGCATTCGGCTAGCGACGTTTCACCTAGTTTTTCATACCATAAATGGAGTGAAGGATGTCGATTGGGGATGGCGGCCTAATACAACAATAATGTTGCAGTATTGTCATAAAATTAGGCGACAATGTAGTAACAATTACTATAAATTACTATTCTGTTTTTTTTTTTTTTAATTTAATAGTACTAATTTTTAAAAATATTCACGACTTTAATTTTCAGTGTCCATCAGGAACATGGATTTTCGGACAACAACATGGGAGTAAACACTCATAATGTCTCACTACATCCGACATGCATGAACAAAAATTATGTTGGAAAATTGAACCCCTAGTAGCGCTTGTACAACGAAGTACAAGCCTTGATATGCTATTTACAATTCATCTTGAATTTTTTTCTTTTAATTGAAAAATGAACTACTATAGTATTTACAACGCATCGCAATGGGGTAGTGGAATGGATGGTGTATTTTGTTTCATCATTTTCTGACTGTTTAGCAGCTCCGTATAATTAAAAGGAAGCTATATAAACTAGTAGAACAATAACTCTTAACTAAATGTAATTCATATCGTGTTTCATAATTCAATGTATGTAATAACATCGTGTTTCAACAATAGCCTAGCGGTGGTCCAACATAATAAAGTGAAGCCTTAAATTTAGGCCATAATGCACTGATTAAACACATTTTCTCTACTTAAATCCAGATCTGTTGCATCTCTATGCCAGAGTCTTGATTTTCACACCACTTAAATTCTTAAATTTATGGTAATCCCAGTAATTAGTTTTCTTATTTTTACCTCGCAACTCATATACGTACGTGATCGATGAAACGCGGGATACGATTAAGGAAAAAAAAAAACAAATTAAGGCATTTATTTAAATTGAAAATTCCAATCGATCCCATGTGGAATAATGCATGTAATTTTAAGGAGAGTGGGCTAAAGATGCATGTGGCGAAAAATTCGTCGCAAAAGATGAATTTGCAAAGAAGCTCTTAACTAATTAAAAATAAAAATAAAAATAAAAAATGAGAGTTTTCATGAGAGACCATGTGATGTTGAAAGAATTAGATGTAATTAATTAACTTGTTTAACTTGTAGCACTTGGGCATCTATAACAAATAAAATTAATGAGCTTAAGCTCCAGAAACAAAACAGTCCATGGCGGCTGGCTGCATCTATCTGTAACATTCAAAATTAATATCGATCGTAGTTAAGTAATTATTAGAATTAGAAGACTCTGGAAGCACTCTTGAGGAAAGTCGCGGACGCGTTTTTAGCCACTTCTTTGAGTGGTTTGTCTGTGAATCTGATTAAATTGTACACAAATCCACCTAGCATTGTGCCCGAAACTGGGCCAACTATGTACACCCAAAGAGCTGTATATTTGTGCATGATCAAAGCTGGTCCAATAGTCCTTGCAGGGTTCATTGAGCCTCCAGAAATGGGCCTACATGAATTTTCACAGAATTATTACTAAATTATATAAAAATAAATTTAAAAATATGTATTCTTCGTACCCAGCTATTAGAACCCCGATTAGTAGAGTCATTCCAATGGCAATCCCCGCCATTTCTCCAATCTGAAGTTACGAAAATATATAATCAAATTGGGCTTAATTTCTTATACTCCACTATTTTTACTATGAATTTTACTTACAGCTCTGTTGTCTGTGGCAACGCCCGAAATGACGAACATTAAGAGAAAGGATGCAATAAACTCCATCACCAGGGATTGCAGGTGGGACCCCACCGGTGTGGTTCCAAAGAAAGATTCTTTATCCACATCCAGCAACAGATACAGTGTCCCACTTGCAAGAATTGCTCCCAATAACTGTGCCAATATGTACAACGGCACCTACATCAACATACGATCCAGATCTTCTATTTTTAATCAAACAATAGTGGAGTAATATTTTGTTCCCTATTTAGTAGTATATTGTTGCTCCTAGATTGTACTAGTTGCAAATGCCAATCCCACAATTTGACACTACAAATTGGACTAGAGGAAATCGATTGACTCTCTACCTGTTTGAAAGGGAACTGTCGAAAAAAGGCCATGGTAATGGTCACCGCTGGGTTGAAATGGGCGCCGGAGATATGGCCGACGGAGTAGACCATAACCATAGCAACGACACCAAAAGCTAGGCATATTCCTGGAAATGTTATTAAACCATCGATTTTATTCAAAGCAACGGCACCACATCCTACAAATATCAAGAAATAGGTCCCAACGGCCTCCGCAATAACCTAATATGGGCATTAAATAAATGTCAGTCATGAGATCGTTACTCCACCAACTAACTGCCCTGTAAAGTTTATTTACATAAATATATAGATGTGCGTATATAGTAAGACAATTGGAAACTATACTTTTTGAATTAAAACAACAACGTTAGCTGAGGTGCAGAAGGAAGAGCCCTGATCATCATTTAAACTTTTTCTATATTGTTCCTCAGCAGATCGGACAGCGCCCCTCTTCCAGAGAATTTATATCTCGTCCATGCGCAGCCATGTCTTCGTGTGTATTTTTCTATTTTCCAATTTATTTTTTTCGTTTTTAATTTTTTTTTTTTTTTTTTGGTTAGTTTTAGAAAACCAAATGAAAAAAAGAAAAGAGTATGAGAAGAATTTGGAGTGCCTAAGATAAATAGTGCAGTGTAATCGAATAAAGCGGAGATGCATGGATGGTTATGCTGATTTGAAGAATGGCTAAGGACGTTAGTGTTTTTTGCTAAATTACTTTGTGGTTAATAATCCAATTATTTCTCCCAGATAGTAATGCTCGAATATATACTGTGATTAGTGTGATTCACTTTTCGAGACTATCTTTTTATGTAAAATAGTATAGTTTTGATCGGCCTTTCTAAAAGTATAATCATTGTTATTATTACTATTACAACTATAATCCGTCAAAAATGGAGGAGAAATTATATTTAATATTATTAATAAAAGATAGTAATATATTGAGTCCAATAATTCGATATGCAATCTCCTATATTCATTTAGAATTTATATGTACTTGAAGAAAATCTCATATATTCAATTCAAAAAGTAATTTTATCACATGTTTACGTTACAAATCCGTACAGAATGTCTGTTAAAATTTTTAATCTTATCTACTCTCATTTTTTTTCTTCGTTAATTAGCTCTATTCTTCTCTAAAATCGACGTGGGCAAAAGTATATTTGTCTCTTAAAGAGATTGTCCCACGTTGAATTTGTTTGAAAATTGAGATGAATCTTTTTCATTGCAAATATTCTTTGTCCCACATTGATTTAGAGAAGAAAAATAATATTGAAGACTGTGTATAAGAATGAAACTAACCATAAATACCCTACATTATGAGTGCAACATAAGATTAAAGAAAAAAAATATGTTAAACCACCACTTCGCAGTCATCCCGTCTACCCCCACAGTTTCGACCCAGATCGGCCCGTTGACCACAATACTGATTTGTGGGAATCTTTAATATAAATATTAGTAAAAGATAAAAATATTAAATTGCAAATCTAAATTTTAAATTGCAAAATTTATTAAACTCGTTAAGAATTAATATATACCGAAATTTAATTAAAAAGTGTTTGTAATAATATTCGCTAATTATTTAAACTCGTTTGAATTTACAAATTATGTAAATAATCAAATATATGATAAAATTCGTCACAAATACTAAAAAAATATTTGAATAGGATTCAAATCTCTTTACTCATTTTATTTTATGTTTTAAAAGGGCTACATATAAATTTAATTATTAATTATTTCTATTTCATAAACTATAAAACTATACTTTATAGAATTAACATGAGATTTTGTTATGCAGTAAAAACTGCGAAAAACCAAAGAAAGAAGTTTTTATTTACAATAGGCAAAGAAACAAAACTCCAGCCAGCCAAGAACTAAATTTCATTAACATATATGTAAAACGATTAATTTTTAAGGGCGTCCATAACTCTTGAGCCCCTTAGGGGGCGTGATGGGTTGTGGACCCCAGATTGCGCCCCTTATCTGCAATGGAATGACTTGATAGAGGACGTGATAAAATTAATTTGAGATGAAGGATAAAATTTGTAGAAAAACGAAAATAGATTAACATTAATTGAAAAATACATTAATTTAAATAAAATGATTACAATATTTAAAATGCAGAAATTAAATTAATTAAAAACAAAAGCTAATCCTCAGCCCGTACCGATCCATATCACATCCAGAGGTGCTCAATCAAATCATTTGTGAGGCGGTGATACACTCGTTTATCCTTCAAATTGGCGGACCTCTTAAGATCTTTCTCAAAACAAATAGGAACTGCTTGTCGTGGTTGTGAACTACTACTCGAGCTCTCGGCATCTTCGTCTCTCCAATTCAATGGACTAGCTCCTTCGTGTTCGATAATCATGTTGTGTAAAATAATGCACGCAAACATGATTTTTCTCAGATTCTTCGTATACTACGAGTCGGGTTTCTAATTATTCCCCAACGTGCTTGAAGAACTCCAAATGCTCGTTCGACGTCCTTCCTTGTCGATTCTTGCATCTTCTTGGACCTCTCCGTCTTCTTGTCTATAGCGACTGAAGGGGCCTTCACTAATGTTGGCCACTCGAGATAGATCCTGTCGGTCAAACAGTAGCTTAAATGGTACTGTTGCCCATTTGCTAGAACCTGCAAGGCGGACCCGATCATGCAGAACGTCTCCGAATAACGACGATTAGTTAAGCATGTTAATGTCGTTGTTCGAACCGGCAAACATGCTAAATCCAAAGGTCATGCGAGGCAACGACCTCAAGAATCATGGTTGGCTCACCTTGATCACCACGTGTGTATGCACCACCCCACCCCTTCGAGCAATTTTTCCAAGCCCAGGCCTGCAGTCGAGGCTTCCAAGCATCCCCATGAAGTTGTGGTGAGCCTCGTGCATCTCCAACAACTGTTTGACGTCACTATTATTCGGCTTCATTAAATAATAACCGTCGTAAATGTCAATGATGGCTCTACAGAAATGCTTAAGGCTTTCTCATCCCGTGGTATAGCCAATTTTGAGATACTTGTCAAATGTATCCGTTGCATTGCCAGTTGCAAGTAGACGCAACGCCATTGTACATTTTTATAGTGGCGTAAATGAGAATCTTTCGAGTGCATCTCTCCGTCGGCTGAAATATGGAACTCGAGCTCCCAACGTCTCAACGATCTTGTTGAACAAGTCCCTCGACATCCAAAAGCGGCGTCGGGATTTTTTTTGCCTCACATGGGCTTATCGACGAAGTAGTCCGCTACTAGAAGTTCGTGAGACACCTTACGATCACGATACACATTGCGTCTCACTTCTCGTTTTCTTTTGGATCCCGTCATGAATAGTTATCCAACAACTTGCTTCATTTTGCTGATAACAAAAAATATTTCGTCATCAGTGCCATGGGACGACGGCGGCGAAGGAAGTGAAATTGAACTCGACAATTCCGACGATATTATAGTTTGAGAAATTTGAAGAGAAAAAATGAAGAATATGATGAATTGAGTGTACAAATAAATTATGAATAGAAGTATTTATAGGATATAAGATAAATAAATAAATAAAGGAAATAGTCGTTGGCAGGGAATGGCACAAAACCAACGGGCAAAAAAAAAAAAATGCATGTTGCCAATCTACTCCTTACTGCCATTCACTGTTTAAATTCGATATATTTTTTTAATTTTTTCAAAAAAAGGCGCGTGCACTGCACACTCCATGGTTGGTGGGTTATCGAGCTAGTGCTATGGAGCGGGCTAAGGCGCGTTTCGTGGTGGCTCGGCAACACATGGACTCGACGTCGAGCCGTCTCGATCACCCTATTGACCATGCGCAAGATCACCTGATTGAGCCATGTGTCATGCATGCTCTAAGAACAAGGCCCAAATACATTAAAATATATACTCCTCCAAAGATGTGGGAAAGAAGATTAAAGTGATAATTTTAAAATATATTATTTTATGTTTAATAATTCAGAAAGTTGAAGAATTTAGATAAAAATATAACTATTTATTTGGTCAAGTAATTAATTGGTATTGATGGTGCAAAATATGAGAAAATACACATTGATTCTAAGTATTTATTAATTTTCAATAAATGGAGTTTCATTAGAAAACAATGTGGGCTAGAAGATTTAAATGATGTTCAATAATTCAAAAATTGAAGGAATTTAGATAAATAAGAATGGTGAGATTAGAAGAGTGCCACATAAGACATACATAAATGTCTTAAATGTCTTATGTGGCTCCCCCCAAATTATTGCAGTCTTATCTATCTAAATTCTCAAATTCTGAATTATTAAACATAAATAATAAATTTAAAATGATAATAATTAAATCTTCTATCTCACATCGGTTTTTCAATCAAACTCCACCTATTGAGAAGTCTATATATATTTAGAATCAATTCCAAATTAATTTGGCCAATTTATTAATTAGGTCGAATCTTTAAAATTAAGGGTTACAATTATTAAAAAAACGTGGTTCGATTAGTAATGTTCAATTTATATTAGAGCTATTCGTCTTAAAATTTCTTATTAGGCCCACTAAGTTGGCTGCTACAAGAAAGAGTCATCTTATATGACATTGACGACAAACGTATTTGACAACCTTAATAATTGGACAAATTAATATTTTTACCAAATTAAATTTTTTAATAAATTCAATATATATTTGACCATCTCAATATATAATAATTGGTCAAATTAAATTGGTGTCGCAATACAATGATGGATGAGAAGTACATATGAACTCTAAATATTTATTTAGATTATTCAATGGATGGAGTCTTTTAAAAAGCTTTTGACATAGATTAATATTTAATTAGGTTTTTCAATGGGTGAATTGTCATAGAAAATTTTGGATAAATAAGAATCAACAAAATTAGATCAAGTACTATTATTTAGTCAAAATGAATTGGTATTTATAAAAAGTAATTATATATTATTTATGTATTTGATAAATTTAATATTGACCAAATGAATATTAGTCATTTTCAAATAAATAAAATATAACTATTTATTTGAACAATTAATTAATCGGTCAAATTAATTCGGACGTGCAAAAGATAAAAAAATTACATATTGACTCTAAGGATTTATAGGCTTTCTAATAGGTGTTTTATTTAAAAAAAAATGTGGGATGGAAGATTTATAATAATTATAGTAGAAACATGATAAGTATTGTTTTTTATATAAAAGATTAGAGAATTTTTAAATAAATAGGAATTGAGGAATTTGGGGGGGTGTTATATAAATTTTTTTCAAAACTAGAATTGGTTTTTTTAGTAATATAATCATAATTAAGATAAAATGGATAGAGAGAGTGAATATTGAATGACACAGAAAATGAGGAGAAAAGTAAGTTGAAAGGTGTAAAGCGAGACTAATTAGCCAAACTAATTGAGCCCTAATTTCATTAATTATTTTCCAAAAAGGAACTAGGACAAGTTTAATGGGACGCCTAAAAAGGAAAGTAAGACAAGTTAAGCGGGACGGAGGGAGTACATTTCAAGTAAATTAATTTTTTTTACCCAAATTTGATTAAAAACTAAGTTTACAATCGGTACTCCTCTTAAATCCATTGAGTAATACCCACTAATAATTAATTTTCCGTAAAAATGAGAATACTAAAAAAATAAATATCAATATTGAAGAGTAAAAATAACAAAATATTATAAATAGAATTGAAATATAATTATCGATAAAATTTCACTAAAATAGATCTCAAGATACTTTACTAATGAAGTTTATGATGAATTAATCAACATCTTAATCTATCGTTCATAAACTAAAAAAGTTGCATCTTGAAATTTTGGAAGGAAATTTTCAAAAATAGAGAAAATTTACAGAGAACTTTAAAAAGACACTAAGAATCTTGGCAGTTTCTTTATATGCACGTTAAAAAAATAATATAAAATCCTACAATTATTAATATTTTTATTAATATTTATAATATTATGAATTTATGTTGGGAAAATTAATAAAGGTTTTAATTTATCCCAAAATTCAACTGACTCCAACCGAGTAGATGAAAGCCATCAATTTGAACTTAGTTAGAGCTCACTGTTTGAGCGTATGAATTTTTATCTTTATAGGATTCAAGCAGAAGAAGACAACCAGACTGAAGATGACAGTTCGTGAGGAACTCAATTGAAGCAAGAACTCAACTGGACCATGCAGCTCAAGCATAAAGAGAAGTTGTGTCGAAGTTAGACATCACAAAGCTGAGAAGAGAAGACTTTGAAGACGTTGAAGGTAGAAGAGTTGAAGTCCAAATTCAAATCTACTCGGAAGCACAAGTCAGCTGAGAACATACTATAAATGGCCCGACAACAGAGACGCGCAAAAAGCGAAGGTCACAGTTGTCATTTTAGGAAAGTTTCCAGTAAAGCATGTGGAGTGTCATGCTTTTGGCAGAGATCAAACGGCTCTTTCCAACGGCTAATTAGATCTTCCTCTATAAAAAGTGGTTTCCACATCAAAGCTCACGGAGAGTGCAAAGAGAGAGAAAAGAGAAAAAAAGAGTGCAGAAGAAACAACAGACCACCATTCTTTCCAGCAAGAACAACTCTGTCGAAGAATAAGTAGAAGTCGAGTGTCCACACCTTCTCCTCTTCTTTAATCTAGCCTCTTAAAAAGCCCCTTCTTTGATCGAGCCTAGAATATAGGTTCTTGCTTATTTATTTCTGAGCAGACTCTCTCTCAAAAGATCGAGTCTCTAAGCCTTAGGACGAAGCCTCCACTTCTCTCTGTGTAGAAGGTTTCATAGTTAGAAAATCTCAAACCCCCAAAACCTCAGGTCTGTCTTTGAACCCGCAATCAAAGACACTATGTCCCTTAGAACCCGCAATATAAGACTAGGTCCCTTAGAACCCGTAATCTAAGATCAGGCTATACACTTGCCCGCAAAAGTGTTGTAAGGTTTTTTCAAACTCGTAATTGAACAGGTTTGGTTGCTTGGAACCCGCAAACCAAGTGAAACGTTTGATAAGCACGCGTAAGCTTATCTAGTAGATTACTTCCCCGAAAAAGAGGTCGTGGATGTAGGAGGTCAATCTCCAAACCACGTTAAAATACTGTGTCGTTTACATTTCTGTATTTACATTCAGTATTTATTTTTCAGTTACCTATCCAACTGATATTGCATACAAACTGCACAAAGTTTTGGGAGCTTGACCTTCCTCGTTTTCATAAAGGTTTCAGTTAAGTAAAGAGCTTTAATTTCCACCAACTTCCTCATAGCTTAACTCTTTGAAACATCAGTTAATTACACAGCTGACCCTCAGCCAAAGAAGTTAGTTGTGCACTTGACTGTGTGATCAGCTCCAACTGTCTTTCTCAGTTGTTAAATGAAGTAACCTGAACAGTTAACCCAGAGAAAAGATTTTGAAAGCAAAAATCGCAACTGGTGTATTGTGCCCCCTACCCCCCCATACACCAGATACTCGTTACCGGGACCATCAATTTATATATTTAAATATTTTTTATCTTACACATATATTAATGGGTATGAGTAGCAGGTACCCTTAGGTAATTGCCAAACCCAACGACCCAAATCCATTCACGAGTTTCAATATTTCTCTTCAAACTCATCTCAATATTTCTCTTCAAACTCATCTCAAATCCATTTAATAACTCCCACACAGGGTGGATCCAAAAATTTAAGAATAGTCGGATGGGATTCCATTGGAAAATTCAAAAAAACAAAAAACAAAACAATAATAATAAGAGAAGTAATATCTTGAAACATTTATATATAATTGCACAATCAAAATGATATCCAACTTAATTAAAAAAGAAGTTTTCCAAAACTTTACAGTTTACAAAATAGATGAAAGTGGATGAAAGACATTACACGACACATTCACTTGCCAATTCTTAGTTGTGACATCATACGAATTTTATGAAATCAAACTCATTTATAATTCTCTGTTTGAATAGTTATTTTTTGAAAGTATGATTCAATTCCTTTCTTGCGTATTGAAATCTATAACAATAACAGTAAATAGATTAGCAAAATTCTAAAAATGAATTGGCTTAAATTTGTTCAACTAAATCAACTCCATTCACGTAAAACAAATAACAACATCAATATTATTGGACAAATAACACACAATTTCATGAAGATACCATCATACAAATGAGCATAAAATACGAACAGTAAAAAATTGAACCACAAAAACCTAAATTAGAACAGAAGCAAAATTATACTCTATAAAACAAGACAAAGAATTAAAAATTTACTAATGGATGCGGGAAAGAAGCGAAATGTTACTGTTAGTTTGGTATATCAATGAACAATCTTGTGGTTTTCCCCTTGCAATTTCGAATAAGAATGTTTTTGGGGAAGATGAATGATACATATAAATATATGTATATATAAATATAATATATATATATATATATATATATATATATATATATATATATATGTGCGCGCGCGCGCGCGTGTGTATAAAATAGTAAAGAACGGCACTGAAAATTTGAAATATCTCTTTTGTCTTGTACGGAAGGTTTCTCTCGGCGCACGTTAGCATGTGAGCTTTAACGTGCGCACATCCATGGCGAAAGGGCAGATAGGGAGACCGAGGAAGGTGGTTGTCACCAGTGTTGTCGCGAGAGGTACTCCGGGGAATTTAGCACTGGTGATGAGCAGATCAAAAGAGGGAACTCCATGTGGAGCTATGCATTCTAAACCATCTAATGGAACACTATATTCTCCAAATCTTCATGAACTTGAATCCTCGCACACAGCTAGTGCTCGTGCAGCTACAAATCAACGATTGGAGATGGAGAAAGATGCAGAGCACACATGATGAAATCAGGTAATGGTTTAAAACTCGATTACATAGCTCCGACTATAAAGAGGGCATTCCCATTGCATGTCTGGAAAAATCTGCTTTGGAAATTGAGAAACAGAATGGAATAATGCTCTTATTCTCTACGTGATTGGGGATTCCCCCACTATTAGCTATGTTTGAAATTTCCTTACCAAACAATTTTAAGTTCTAGATCCAGAAATATTTTATCATAGTGAAGGGTATTTTGTATTAGATTCCAGTCTATGAATGAAAGGAATGAGGTACTGTATTCTGGCCCTCATACTCTTGGGAGTAGACCTTTTGTAGTGAAGGCTTGGGTTGAGAATTTCTGTTTTAAGGAGGAAATTCTGAAGGTGGTGCCACTTTGGGTTCAGCTCCCAAACTTACCTTTAAATTGTTGGGGAACTGATTCGCTTAGTCGAATAGGAAGTGTATTGGGAAAGCCACTGTATGCAGATGAATATACCTCATCACAAATAAGAATTTCATATGCTCGCATGCTAATTGAGGTAAATGTGACATAGTCTATTCAATATGAGGTGCAAATCGAGGGGGAGAATGGGAGAAATGTCATGCAGAAGGTCATTTATGATTGGGTTCCTCCATTATTGTAAGCAATGCCAGATTGCAGGCCATGATTATTCATGGAAGGAGAAGAAGATTTCATTGCGAAAAGTCAAAACAAAACAAGAGTGGCAGCCAAAAAATCGCACCAAAGAAAGTGAGCATGAACAAGCAATGCAAGATCAGTCAATTCCTAAAGAGAAGAGACAAAGGAAGGGATAAAGAAGGCTGGGATTGGCATCTCCACAAATAATACTTTCCAATTATTTGAGCAAGGGGAAGCAGTTGTGCAAATAAGATAGGGTTGGGACCTTATCCCCATTGTAGAACAATGAGGTTGATCTTTTGGAACATAAGGGGTTGCAATAAACCCTTTAAACAAAAGGAATTAAAAGCCTTCTTAATTAGAAATAAAGTAGATATAGCTGGAGTATTTGAAACTAAAGTAAAGCAGGCCAAGTCTGCAAAGATTTCAGAGAAGATTTCTCAGCATTGGGCTTATCATAACAACTACTCCTTGGCTATTAATGGAAGAGTGTGGTTGGGGTGGAACCTGTTTAGTCAAATTTTGTGTTATTTTTCTATATTTTTGATCTCTAGTTTTTGTTTATTTGTTGTCGATTTTGCTTGTTTTTGGCCGCATATTGTGGCATTTGGTTTGGTGCTTGGTGTGTGTAGGTTTTTCGTTCGTGTGGTGAAGAAAGTGGCGAAAAGGATAAAAGTGGGACGAAGGAAGCTGGAACCCAACCTCAGCTGGAATCCGGCCACGACTGGAACACGAACCCAACCATGGCTGGAATGCGAACCCAGCCGGCGCTAGGTTGCAGTTCGGCTACCTATGTCCAGTCGGGGCTGGGACACTGGGCGTCGAAGACACCAGCCGCCGCTGGACCCCAACGAGCGCTGGGAAGACAGTTTTTTACGGGTTTTTAAGAAGAGATTGGGTAGTTTTTGTGGCATTCGAGTTTTTCTTTCTGCAAAAGAACATTTTTCTTTCTTAGTAAACACTGATGTACTTTAATTTCTTTGCATTTCATGGATAGAACATCGTCAGATTCGTTATTTTAAGTTTGTAAGAATTCTCGTCCATTTAGTTTTATTAATTGTAATATTTATTTCCAGATTTCATCTTATTTTCATTTCCTGTGATATGAATTAAGTTCCTTCTCTAGGGCTAGATTATTTGAGTCGGGATGACTTGATTTCATGTAATTGTTAATGCACGTGCCAATTCAGTTGTTTTGTTATTCGGTTGAACATTTGATCACCGTTTGATCGTGGTTGCGATGAATGAGGTTGAGAGATAATTTCGTTGCGTGTTTGTAGTTGAATGTCTATTAGGCTTAATCGGAAACGTATAGTCTAATAATTGATTGAATTGAATTGTTATTTTAGCTTAGGATTAATTTACGAACGCGAATACTAGGAATTAATTCTCTAAGTTAGAAGAATCGTGAGCTTCAATCATTTGTGCATTGCTTTACTTGTTTTTGATCTCCCGAGGAGATGACTCTATGCCCTGGAACCTTTTTAAATTAGAAATCCTTCGCTAAATTAAGTGTTGGATTAGATTAGTTTATTAAAGCCCAAGAATTATTCATTAAAATGTTTAGGATTTTTCTTACGTGTGAGCACTTCAACATTCGCCTTTTTAAGCTTTCCTTGTGATACGACTTGGGTTAACTTATTGCATTACATTGATCTCGTTCTCTTGCGAGCAACTACTAGGTGCACTTTTAGTTGATTCAAAATTTGGCGCCATTGCCAGGGAAGGCTTTAGGCATTTGTTTTTGTGCTTTTGTTTGTTTATGATTTTTGTTGTGTTTCTTTTGTAATTTTTGTTTATATTGTTTGTAGTTTCTTTTTCTCCTTTAGGTGACGAAGCTGTCGTTTGCAACTTCGTGCAAATAAGATTTGTAACTCCTATGCCCATAGTAGGTGATAGCGAGCAGAAAACAAGGTCGTACCCAAGAGAATTGGTGTAGTCTTTCTTCCACGTAACCGGTTGTCACTAAAAAAGGTTTTGGTCTGCACTCCACTTGTCTTGGTCAACAAGCATTGAAAATTATAACTGAAACTAAACAGGAACTTGATCAATAATAAAAAGGACTTGCACCGAATTTTGAATCAATGAACATTAATACTTTTACTCGATCATGACACAATGATATTCAATCGCACACCTTTACTATTCAGTTTAAAGAGTAAATTAATTCACGCCCTAGGGTCAGAAGTCACGGCTAATAATACTTTACCCTTATATCTATCCCTTTAAATTTGAGTATGCTAGAGACACTCTAGACAAAACTCCTTCCTTGATCAACACACCCACGAAGACCCTTCAACAGATGTATTGCCCTAGGATTATTAATTTCTTTTAGACCAAAATCAGTCAAAAGATGCCCAAGATACTGACTGCTCTCCAATACTTAATATCTATTCGAGCAGAAGAGACACTCTCGTGTTGACCTCGACTATATTGGTGATTAAGAAATTAGTTATCTTGCCCAAATTTAATATTAAGCCCTAAGTATTTTGGGAATAAAAACACACGAACTAATTCAAACACTTAGACCTCACGAGTACTCAAAGTACTAATATTTATATCATCTCGTCCAATCCAAGTTTAAGAAATTAGCTAGACATGAATTTAAACGTAAACAAAACAAAAGAAGTAAATGTAGACATGATTGAAACTAAAATAAGAACTATATTACCCAACAACAAAGTAGATAGTGTCTTGGCCAGAACGCCAACAGAAATCTAAAACAGAAATTAAAGCTTTACCCGTAGGACTTGTTTTTCTCCTCTCCAAACTCTCAAGAAATTAAAGGCGAACAAGGGTTCATAATTTACAGAAGACATGCAGCCATATTTATAGACATCGAAGAGAGGTAAGGCGGTTCCTTGCATGGGCTGGACTCATTTTTTCTTAGGCCTTGTTTTCTTCTTTGGCTCAACATTGGATTTCTTTCCTTCTCCTCAGTGGATTAGACTTTGACCGGACCCCTTCAAGATAAGGATGGAAGTTTTCTTCCTAATCTTCTTCCTTGGAGATCAAGTAATATCCGCTGCCCACTGCTACATTCTTCCTGCCTTGGTCACGTCTGTGTCTGTCTTGCCATCGACGTGCACAAATCTGGATACTGTGCTGCTTTGGCCAAAATATTATGGGGATGTACTCCTTCACCTGTAGCTTGCTTAAGATATGTCTCTTCATTCCCAACTACAGACTTCAGCCCTATACACATATTGCATTGTATCATTGCCCAAAGCCAGAAAAGTAGTTTTCCGCCAGATTATGCCCATAATTGCACCTGTTCTGCCCTGCACTCACTTCGTCCTACTTGTTTCCTCCCAGATACAACATAAAGAACTAAAAAATGACACACAAAACACAACAAAAAGACACGAAAAATGAACATAAATATAGGTTCATCACACCCACACACTTTAATCACGCTTGTCCTCATGTGTGTAGTTGCAACTTGCCCAAGACTCAAAATACGGAAAAGACAAAACAAAAACACACAATCAACACAAGTTCAGCAAATCATAGTCATTGGTCAAAGCAAGTAATCATAATTGTAGATCAAGTAATGCCATCAAATAGGTCAAGATAGAATCAATGAGTAAATAGGATATTCCTCACAACACTCTTCTCTCAAGTGTATTGGGCTAAGTGTTTATGCTCTTGACCAATATTAACTTGACTTTCCATAAGCTTGCATGCCTTCTACATTCTCATGATCTAGACACTTATCATTAAGACTTTTATTGGGTTATAATGGGGCTTAAGACATAAAGGTAGGGAATATTTGGGAACTGGCTATGATCAATTCGAACTCAGTTATGGGCAAAGTCTGCTCCAGATTCTTCATTCCGTTTTCAATAGCTTCGGGCCTTAGCACACACTTATTTTTTTTAGACCTTTTTTTTATTATTATAGTTTTTTTCTCTT
>JANLIY010000171.1:0-47234 GCA_029490685.1 Schizonepeta tenuifolia
GAAGAAGAAGCAATAGAAAAAAAGCGAAGAAGAAACCAGAGGAAGAAAGTGACGCCAGCGCTTCTAAAGACAGTGCTGCCACTGGCGCCGGCTAAACGAACGAGGAAGAAGATACAATTTGTTGTGGAATTGATAGGTGAATTAATACGAATCTTGTTATTGTCGCCTGATTTTTTCTCAGAGTTGTTCCCCATGTTACGAAAATAGGAATTGTGTATTGAATATTCTGTTACGATTTTATATTTTGTAATGTGATTTTCATAATAAGGTTATAACTATGTTATGATTTTAGATTTTCGTATTGGAGATTTCTATCCATGTTACGAATTTCGTAATTTGTATCATCATTTAGTAACACCGTTTATTCTGCTGTTACGAATTTCGTAATTCGTAACATTTGTCACGAATCATAACAGATGTTACAAATTTTGTAATTCGTAACGAATTCTGCTGTGTGAGATGTGAATATGAAGTTACGAATTGTGAATTTTGTAACATGTTTGTTACGATTTTAGGTTTTTGTATTGGCGATTTTGTATCCATGTTACGAATTTCGTAATTCGTATCGTCCTTTGATGTTTTTTGCGTTATTTTGTGAGATTTAGTAACACCGTTTATTCTGTTCTTACGAATTTCGTTACATGTTTGTGCGGTGTAAATATTATGTTACAATTTCTAATTTCGTAACATTTTGTGGGTTGTATACCTTTTACATGTGCTATAATTCTTGTTACGAATTATAATTTCGTAACATCATTTCGTATTACTATGACTTGATTCCGTGTTAAGATTTTATCATTTCGTATTACTATGCTTTGATTCCCTGTTACGATTTTAGCATTTCGTATCACTATGCCTTGGCTTCCTATTAAGATTTTGGCATTTCGTTTCTGTATGCCTTGATTCCATATTACGATTTTATCATTTCGTATCACTATGCCTTGACTTTCTGTTAAGATTTTATCATTTCGTATCAGTTCCATGTTACGAATTTTATCATTTCATATCAGTTACATGTTACGAATTTTACATTTCGTATCTTATTTCTCTATTACGAATTTTACATTTCGTATCAATATGCACTGTTTCTCTGTTACGAATTTATGATTTCCTATCACTTTGTCATAATTTCATGTTACGTTCTTATGAATTCGTATCAGTTTGTCATGATTCCATGTTACGAATTCAATGAGGATATCACAATATTTCGGTAAGAACATGTTACGAAATTACAATTTCGTAACATGTTTGTGGCAATTTGAATGTTTAGAAACTGAATTTTTAGTATACAAGTTACGAATTTCACAATTCGCAACATCATACACGTATATGATGTTGCGAATTGTGAAATTCGTAACTAACTGTGCATTTTCATAAGTTTATTTGAAGTTACGAAAGTAAAATTTCGTAACATGTTTGTGGCAATTGGAAAATTTCGAAATGTATCATGTTATGTTACGAAATTAGAATTCGTATTGAATATTCTATTGTTAGTTCATATTTTCGTAACATGTTTCTTGGAATTTAGGTAATAACATGTTGATTACAATTTCGTAACGTGTTTGTGGCAATTTGAATGTTTCGAAACTGGATTTTTTAAGTATACATGTTACGAATTTCTCAATTCGCAACATCATATACGAATTTTATATATAGTGTTACGAATTATAAAATTCGTAACTAACTGTGCATTTTCATAAGTTTATTTGAAGTTACGAAAGTATAATTTCGTAACATGTTTGTGGCAATTGAAAAATTTTGAAATGAATCATGTTATGTTTTTGAATATTCTGTTGCTCGTTCATATTTTCGTAACACGTTTCTTGGAATTTAGGTAATAACATGTTACGAAATTCGTATTTCACAATATTTTGTTACGAAATTTGAGGCTGTTGTTACGAATTTCATAATTTTGTAACATTTGTGAGTTGTATACCTTTTATATGTGTTATAACACTGTTACGAAATTTTAATTTCGTACCGTTGTTTGCAATTTCGTAACATAGGTTACATGTTCTAAATTATTGATTTTGTTTTATTGTTTGCTTATTGTAGAACAAATGAGTTTTTAAAAGAAAGAATCTTGCATCTGTCGCTGCAGAAAAAGAACGAAGGAAGAAGAGGAAAGAAAAGAAACAAATAGCAGAAGAAGAAGAAGAAGAGGAAGAAGAAGAAGAAGAAGAAGATGTTGAAGAAGAAGAAGAAGAATCGCCGAGGAAGAAGAAGCAAAAGAAAAAAAGCGAAGAAGAAACCAGAGGAAGAAAGTGACGCCAGCGCTTCTGAAGATAGTGCTACCACTGACGCCGGCTAAACGAACGAGGAAGAAGATACAATTTGTTGTTGAATTGATAGGTGAATTAATACGAATCTTGTTATTGTCGCCTAATTTTTTCTCAGAGTTGTTCCCCATGTTACGAAAATAGGAATTGTCTATTGAATATTCTGTTACGATTTTATATTTTTGTAATGTGATTTTCATAATAAGGTTATAACTATGTTATGATTTTAGCTTTTCGTATTGGAGATTTCTATCCATGTTACGAATTTCATAATTTGTATCATCATTTAGTAACACCGTTTATTCTGCTATTATGAATTTCGTAATTCGTAACATTTGTCACGAATCGTAACAGATGTTACAAATTTTGTAATTCGTAACGAATTCTGCTGTGTGAGATGTGAAATGAAGAATTCGTTACGAATTACAAAATTTGTAACATCTGTTACGATTCGTGACAAATGTTACGAATTACGAAATTCATAATAGCAGAATAAACGGTGTTACTAAATGATGATACAAATTATGAAATTCGTAACATGGATAGAAATCTCCAATACGAAAAGCTAAAATCATAACATAGTTATAACCTTATTATGAAAATCACATTACAAAAATATAAAATCGTAACAGAATATTCAATAGACAATTCCTATTTTCGTAACATGGGGAACAACTCTGAGAAAAAATTAGGCGACAATAACAAGATTCGTATTAATTCACCTATCAATTCAACAACAAATTGTATCTTCTTCCTCGTTCGTTTAGCCGGCGTCAGTGGTAGCACTATCTTCAGAAGCGCTGGCGTCACTTTCTTCCTCTGGTTTCTTCTTTCGCTTTTTTTCTTTTGCTTCTTCTTCCTCGGCGATTCTTCTTCTTCTTCTTCAACATCTTCTTCTTCTTCTTCTTCTTCCTCTTCTTCTTCTTCTTCTGCTATTTGTTTCTTTTCTTTCCTCTTCTTCCTTCGTTCTTTTTCTGCAGCGACAGATGCAAGATTCTTTCTTTTAAAAACTCATTTGTTCTACAATAAGCAAACAATAAAACAAAATCAATAATTTAGAACATGTAACCTATGTACGAAATTGCAAACAACGGTACGAAATTAAAATTTCGTAACAGTGTTATAACACATATAAAAGGTATACAACTCACAAATGTTACAAAATTATGAAATTCGTAACAACAGCCTCAAATTTCGTAACAAAATATTGTGAAATACGAATTTCGTAACATGTTATTACCTAAATTCCAAGAAACGTGTTACGAAAATATGAACGAGCAACAGAATATTCAAAAACATAACATGATTCATTTCAAAATTTTTCAATTGCCACAAACATGTTACGAAATTATACTTTCGTAACTTCAAATAAACTTATGAAAATGCACAGTTAGTTACGAATTTTATAATTCGTAACACTATATATAAAATTCGTATATGATGTTGCGAATTGAGAAATTCGTAACATGTATACTTAAAAAATCCAGTTTCGAAACATTCAAATTGCCACAAACACGTTACGAAATTGTAATCAACATGTTATTACCTAAATTCCAAGAAACATGTTACGAAAATATGAACTAACAATAGAATATTCAATACGAATTCTAATTTCGTAACATAACATGATACATTTCGAAATTTTCCAATTGCCACAAACATGTTACGAAATTTTACTTTCGTAACTTCAAATAAACTTATGAAAATGCACAGTTAGTTACGAATTTCACAATTCGCAACATCATATACGTGTATGATGTTGCGAATTGTGAAATTCGTAACTTGTATACTAAAAATTCAGTTTCTAAACATTCAAATTGCCACAAACATGTTACGAAATTGTAATTTCGTAACATGTTCTTACCGAAATATTGTGATATCCTCATTGAATTCGTAACATGGAATCATGACAAACTGATACGAATTCATAAGAACGTAACATGAAATTATGACAAAGTGATAGGAAATCATAAATTCGTAACAGAGAAACAGTGCATATTGATACGAAATGTAAAATTCGTAATAGAGAAATAAGATACGAAATGTAAAATTCGTAACATGTAACTGATATGAAATGATAAAATTCGTAACATGGAACTGATACGAAATGATAAAATCTTAACAGAAAGTCAAGGCATAGTGATACGAAATGATAAAATCGTAATATGGAATCAAGGCATACAGAAACGAAATGCCAAAATCTTAATAGGAAGCCAAGGCATAGTGATACGAAATGCTAAAATCGTAACAGGGAATCAAAGCATAGTAATACGAAATGATAAAATCTTAACACGGAATCAAGTCATAGTAATACGAAATGATGTTACGAAATTATAATTCGTAACAAGAATTATAGCACATGTAAAAGGTATACAACCCACAAAATGTTACGAAATTAGAAATTGTAACATAATATTTACACCGCACAAACATGTAACGAAATTCGTAAGAACAGAATAAACGGTGTTACTAAATCTCACAAAATAACGCAAAAAACATCAAAGGACGATACGAATTACGAAATTCGTAACATGGATACAAAATCGCCAATACAAAAACCTAAAATCGTAACAAACATGTTACAAAATTCACAATTCGTAACTTCATATTCACATCTCACACAGCAGAATTCGTTACGAATTACAAAATTTGTAACATCTGTTATGATTCGTGACAAATGTTACGAATTACGAAATTCGTAACAGCAGAATAAACGGTGTTACTAAATGATGATACAAATTACGAAATTCGTAACATGGATAGAAATCTCCAATACGAAAATCTAAAATCATAACATAGTTATAACCTTATTATGAAAATCACATTACAAAAATATAAAATCGTAACAGAATATTCAATACACAATTCCTATTTTCGTAACATGGGGAACAACTCTGAGAAAAAATCAGGCGACAATAACAAGATTCGTATTAATTCACCTATCAATTCCACAACAAATTGTATCTTCTTCCTCGTTCGTTTAGCCGGCGCCAGTGGCAGCACTGTCTTTAGAAGCGCTGGCGTCACTTTCTTCCTCTGGTTTCTTCTTCGCTTTTTTTCTATTGCTTCTTCTTCTTCGGCGATTCTTCTTCTTCTTCTTCAACATCTTCTTCTTCTTCTTCTTCTTCTTCTTCTTCTTCTTCTTCTTCTGCTATTTGTTTCTTTTCTTTCCTCTTCTTCCTTCGTTCTTTTTCTGCAGCGACAGATGCAAGATTCTTTCTTTAAAAAACCCATTTGTTCTACAATAAGCAAACAATAAAACAAAATAAATAATTCAGAACATATAACCTATTTTACGAAATTGCAAATAACGGTACGAAATTATAATTTCGTAACAATGTTATAACACATATAAAAGGTATACAACTCACAAATGTTACAAAATTATGAAATTCGTAACAACAGCCTCAAATTTCGCAACAAAATGTTGCGAAATACGAATTTCGTAACATGTTATTACCTAAATTCCAAGAAACGTGTTACGAAAATATGAACGAGCAACATAATATTCAAAAACATGACATGATTCATTTCGAAATTTTCCAATTGCCACAAACATGTTACGAAATTATACTTTCGTAACTTCAAATAAACTTATGAAAATGCACAATTAGTTACGAATTTCATAATTCGTAACACTATATACGAAATTCGTATATGATGTTGCGAATTGTGAAATTCGTAACATGTATACTTAAAAAATTCAGTTTCAAAACATTCAAATTGCCACAGACACGTTACGAAATTATAATTTCGTAACATGTTATTACCTAAATTTCAAGAAACATGTTACGAAAATATGAACTAGCAATAGAATATTCAATACGAATGCTAATTTCGTAACATAGCATGATGTATTTCAAAATTTTTCAATTGCCACAAACATGTTACGAAATTCTACTTTCGTAATTTCAAGTAAACTTATGAAAATGCACAGTTAGTTACGAATTTTATAATTCGTAACACTATATACAAAATTCGTATATGATGTTGCGAATTGAGAAATTCGTAACATGTATACTTAAAAAATTCAGTTTCGAAACATACAAATTCCCACAAACACGTTACGAAATTGTAATTCCGTAACATGTTATTACCTAAATTCCAAGAAACATGTTACGAAAATATGAACTGACAACAGAATATTCAATACGAATGCTAATTTCGTAACATAACATGACGCATTTCGAAATTTTCCAATTGCCACAAACATGTTACGAAATTCTACTTTCGTAACTTCAAATAAACTTATTAAAATGCACAGTTAGTTACGAATTTCACAATTCGCAACATCATATACGTGTATGATGTTGCGAATTGTGAAATTCGTAATATGTATACTAAAAATTCAGTTTCTAAACATTCAAATTGCCACAAACATGTTATGAAACTGTACTTTCGTAACATGTTCTTACCGAAATATTGTGATATCCTCATTACGAACTTCTCAAATCGTAACGTAGTTCTCACATCTGAAACGTAATGTTACGAAATAATAAAATCGTAACAGGGGTGATAGATCTGGAAATAAGTTTTAATAATAACGAGAACCAACATATATTGTCAGATTTGTAACAATCACACATTCAACACGCATTTAACCACAAATTGTATCAATTCATGCATTCAATTCACGAAATTTTACCACCAACAAATCGTATCCAACCCATGATCCCAAAAATTCAAAATTTTGAAGCAAAAATCCCAAATTTTGCAGCAATGGTAGAGAGAGAAAAATACCAATAGCTTCATTTTGTTCTTCGTCGACTTTATATCTGGCCGGTGGATAGTGTTGGGCTGCCTTGTCACTTTCAGATCTGACTGATTCCGCTTCAGATCTAGTCGACTTTCTCCGCTTTTGGACGCCATAGATTCTGTTGGATATTGCGGTTGTTAGAGCAATGAAGTCGCAGTACGGTGGAAAAGATGATAAATCACACTGGAGGAGGGGCGGCGGAGGTGAAAAGTCGCGGTGGAGGAGGTGTGGCAGAGGCGAAAAGTCACGGTGGAGAAGAGGAGAAGAGTGGTTATCGATAGAGAAAATTTTTAGAAAGAGAAATTGTGAAATTTGTTTTTGACAAAAAAAATGGTAAATAATATGGTTTTGGGTGTTTTTGGTGGGCTAAAAGCCTAAAAATAACTTCCACCCTTTAGTAAGGGTATAATTGTCCAAAAATCATGAATTTGGCTAGAATTTTACCATATTATGTTCTTTGCCAAACATTGTAATCTAAGGGGGCATTTTGCTATATCACTCCTTCACTCTAATAAAATGTTATAGTTATTTATATGAGAATATCATGTGATATAGCCATAATGAATATTAAAATGTAAATTTTGGTCCACCCTCTTCATAAATATAAATTATGGCCATTTTTTTTAACTTAGGACCTAAATACCCCTTTTTCCTCTTTTATTTTTGATCCATCACTCCTTGACCCGTTTCATTAACACTTGTTTCCCTTTCCAAGTTTTTTTTTTCCTTTTTTTCTATTTCCAGTTTTTTATTTTTTCAGATTTTTTTTCTTTTTTTTCTATTTTTTTTATTTTCTAGATTTTTATTCTTTTTTTTTATTTTCCATTTTTTTCTTTTTTTCTTTTTTTTTTCTTTTTTTAATTTTTCAGATTTTTTTTTCTTTTTTTTTAATTTCCAAATTTCTATTTGCCTCTTCGTTTTTTGTTTGCTTCTTCGTGTTTTACTTTGCAGCTTCTTCTTTGGTCAAAATTCGAGTGAGGGGAGCCGAAGGCCTCGGAGAGAGCCAAGAAAATCTAAATTGTTGCCCGACGTGTATCCTTATATTAGTAATCGGAGCGAAGGCAGAGCTGCAATATTGGAGCCGAAGGCGGAGCCGCAAAATAGGAGCAGTATAACTTGGAATAATTGGAATATTCGTTCCAAGAGTATCATGTCATAACTTGGAACATCTAGAACTAAAATTCGTCCCAATTGTACCAAATCTGAAATAATTAGCACTAATATGGCTAAATTTGTACCAGATGTACTAGAACAATGGTACTAATAAGACTAAATTTGTATCAGATGTACCAGATGCCCCATACCCAGCCCGAACCGACCTGCGCCCACCCGCGTCAGACCCGACCCGCTCCGCGTTTCATTAAAGGTATTTTTGCCCCAAAATGGAAAAAATGACCAAAATTTATATTTTTGAAGCAGGTGGGCCAAAATTTATATTTTAATGGTATTATGGCATTTCAAAATTTGTCTCTATTTATATACCTATTAATTTTAAATAATAAATGTTTATTATTACTTTTATATATGTCTTGCTAGATTATACAAAATTCTTTTTGGTTTCCGACATAAACTTCTGTAAATGAAGAGCACCTCCCTTTTAGCATTGATAATTAGCCATAAGTAAAAAAAGAAAAAGAAAAATCAAATGAAGATAGCTCTTCTCAATATTCGGGAATTCGAAACTTATACTATATTCTATGGATTATGCATTAACATTTTGTTATGTTCTAGTATTTAATACTCCCTCCGTTCACCAAAAGAAGTCCTACTTGCCCTCTTTTTTTTGTTCACCAAAAGAAGTCCTACTTACCTTTTTCCACTCACATCAAGTGGGACCTACAACAATTTTCACTCTTATTTAACTTTTTCCACTCAAAATATGTGGGACCCTTATTCCACTCATAACAATTTTAATTATATTTTATCTTTTTCACTCACAACAAGTGAGACCATTATTCCACTCACAACAATTTTAACTTTCAATCCACTTCTTCCACTCTCAATAAGTGGGACCTTAACTCCACTCACAACAACTTTATCAGCTTTCTTAATCTCCTTGCTCAGCACACAACAGGACTTCTTTTCGCGAACGGAGGGAGCATATTGTATGTTTTGAAAAAAAAATTATAGTTTAATAAAGTTGAATTTATTCGATGAGAAAAATTTGTAATATCTTTTTATGTTGGTTAACTGTTTAGTAATTGGTTAACCAACCTGATTTTTAGACGACTCACAGTGGATGTCTCGTTGGTCGGATAGAGACAGCCGAGCCAATGAGACACGCCAGTACAGCCTCCCCCTGCTCGAGACGGTCTCGATTCGGTGCGCATAGGACACGCGCTCTTAATAAAAATTGAAAAAAATGAAATAGAAAAATTCGGCGCGTGCATTGCACGCGCCTAACGGAAATAGCCGTTCGGCAACGGCTCAAATCAGCCAAAAAAAATTTTATATATATAATTTCACCTATAAATACCCCATTTCTTCACTCCATTTTCTCCACACCAAATTCATCTTCTTCACTTAGTTTTCTCGCTACTTTTCGTAAAAAAATGTCTTCCTCGTCGGAATCCTCAACCGGCTACTCTTCTCATGGTACCGACGACGAGATTTTGCCGATGGTCAGAAACCTCCAAGCTGCTGCCGCTCGACTCTTCGCTGCCAAGAAAAAAAGGAAGGGGAAGAGGACGGTGACACACCGTGATCGGACGGCGGCATTACAGCAATTGATGTCCGACTACTTCAACGACAACCCGATGTACAACCCTACATTTTTCCGCCGGCGTTTTCGAATGCACAAGCATCTGTTCTTGAAGATTTGCGAGACGTTGGAGTAGAATGTGCGCTACGTACTTCAAGCACAAACGAGATGAAACCAGCAAATGAGGCCTGACGTCGGTGCCAGCATGCACAATGGCCATTCGCCAACTAGCCACCGGTGGAATGCCGAATACATTCGATGAATACTTGAAGATCGGAGATAACACATGCCGTCTTTACCTCCGGAAGTTCTACAAAGCTATCATCGAGCTCTTCGGTGACGTGTACTTGAGGAAGCCTAATGTTCAAGACACCACTCGGCTACTGCAAATGCACGAGGAGAGGCACGGCTTTTCGGAGATACTTGGTAGCCTGGACTGCATGCACTGGGCGTGGAGGAATTACCCGAAGGCGTGGGCGGCTGCCTACACACGAGAAGATGTGGGCATGCCTTCCTTGATTCTTGAGGTCGTAGCGTCTCAAGATTTATGGATTTGGCACCTTTTTTGGAGTAGTTGGCTCCAACAACGATATCAACGCCCGCCCTCAATCAGTCGCCCTTATTCGAGGACATGCTTGAAGATAGGGCTCCGCCTTACGAATTCGTGGTGTACAGAAAGCACTACGACCAGGGTTACTACTTAACCGATGGAATCTACCCATCTTGGCCGACTCTGATCAAGGCTCCCCCGCTTGTAACAGACCAGAAGTCGGCGCGGTTCAAGAAGATGCACGAAGCGGCGAGGAAGGATATCGAACGGGTGCTTGGTGTTCTTCAAGCCCGATGGAAAATTATCAGGAACTCGACGCGCAACTGGTACACGAAACACCTCCGTAACAACATGTTTATGTGCATTATTTTGTACAACATGATCATTGAAGACGAGAATGAGGATTTTGTGAACTAGAGGGAAGACACTGAAACAACAATGGCCAGTGCTGTAAACCGGGTCTCCACTCCGCTGTCCTGGAAAGATTATTTCAAACGGGACGAAGCGTTGAGAGATACAAGGAAGCACCATCGGCTCACCAATGATTTGATCAAACATGTTTGGAGCCGATTTGGACCTGTTGCCGATTAGGATGTATTTTATTTTTAAAATTTCAATTAATGTAATATTTTTGTATTTCAATTAATATATTGTACTAGTTATTTATTTAAATTAATGAAATTTTCAAATTTTCTTATAATGCAAAATACAAATTCAGAAATTAGATAGAGACACCCCATAGAGATAGTCCCAGTGCAGCTCACCTATCCCATAGAGATACCCCATAAAGACACTACCACTGCGGATAGTCTTAGGTTAACCGATATAACAAGTTCTGGTCTTTATTTTCTAATTTTTGGTGATTAATCGAACCGGTTAAACAGCGGCGTATCTACATAAGAACAAGGGGGTACAAATGTACCCCCAAAAAAAACAAAAAAAAAACTAGTAGTATTGTATATGTTTTAATTATTGAAATATTTGATATTATTGAAATTTTTAGTTGGACCAATGGTAGGTTTGTGGCCCAAAAAAATAATTAACTCTTTAGTTAATATACATAAAATAGAAAACCCAATACATTAATTGATTAAATCCACTCCCTAGCCCAGCCCACTACCCATAAAAATTAAAACAAAAATGAAAAGAAGTGAAATTGGAATAGCAACTAAGAGCTAATAGGAAAACAAGGAAAAAGTATAGAGTGAGAGAGAAGCTGCTCCTGCTTTTTTTCGAAGGATATATATATATATATATATATATATATATATATATATATATTAAACTAAAAATAAAAATATTTAATTAATTTTACTACTTTAATTTTTATGTATTTTTTTGTATTAGGAAATAGTAGAACAAAAAAAATCACGAGGAACACTCTAAAATCGTTTATCTAGTTTGTTGTAATTTCAAACATAATAACTACGATGTGTCAAGTCATAGTTTTTACTACGGTTATTTTTTCGGATATAATGAAAAATGCACATGAATCTAAAAGGGACCCTATGATAGGTCCAAATTTTTTTTTTTCTTACTCATTTCGCACCCCGAATCCAAAATTCTGAATACGCCAGTGCAGTTAAAAAACCATACGGTCGGATTTTTTATTGGATAATGGTCGGTTATACAACTCGTGCTCACCCTTACTCAATAGTCAATACCCAATAAATTACAAAGATGGTCCGAGTTACCCAGAAACCCGCAATCGGAATTTACATCCCTAATGTCTAATACATTATATGGAAATAATTAATCATTTAAAAGTGGCGAGACCTATCATTTTCTACTCCTCTTTTTACTCTTCCATTTATCTTTATGCCGAATAGTAATGAGACACAATGAGTGAGACGAAAGCAGTACTAGCTTATTAGAACTGTGATGTAATTATGATTTATATAAAATTATTTGTAATAGGATGAAATTTTTGATTCATAATGTTACGAACTTCCCATTTCCCTCCGTAGATCCCGTTTCTGAAGAGCCTCCATCAAACATTGGGACGGTAAGTGTATTTATTTACTCTTTGAAGGACAAAGTCTCCATCAAACATTAGGACAAGGGGAAAAGAATGTTATAAATGGAACCGAATGAGACGGGATATATGTAGAGAAATGAAATAAAAAATGGACTCGACATGTCTAGGTGACATGTTGATTGAAAGGAATGAGGCGTCGCTTATTTTACTGACCATCACTCTCAATTTGTCCCATGTCATCATTATTTTATTAATAATATTTTATTTTAATACTTTATAAATTAATATCCTACAAAATATTCTCTCGGTCTCCAAACAAGTGGCTAGTATACCATATCAAGTCATCCAAGTGAATTGCTCGTTTTCAAATAAGGAAATAAATATTTTTCAAAAGTTGTGGATCATATCACTTTTATTACTTTTTACTCTTCGTTTAATATTGTGCCATAAGAAACAAACCACTTGTTTCACGACGTATGGAGTAAGTGAGGGAATATCACGTGATAGACACGAACGGTAGAGTCTATGATGTAGCTCACAACGGTAATCCGCATATGGGTAGCTAACGCATTTGCATTCCACATAACCAATAGGGAAGAAAAAGTGACACGGACTACTAGTGAATAACAGATGCTTTGTATTGTTCCTTGTCTATAAGGGTACTAGCTCGAAGACAAAAGCACTCGAACGTGATGAACACTCCCAAAACGCAGAGAAGACCTTGCGAGGGCAGATCCAGGTTGGTTGGTCTGGAAAGTCATGGGTTTACGACGAAACCTAAAAATCGATCACTTATCCAATTTGAGTATCTCTACAGGATAGACCTCAACAGAAAACTGAAGAGCAACGGCAGCAAGTGATTGAGTTCAGTAGTTCCTCATAGTAAAAACATAATTTGTTCTTTTTTCTTTGAAATAATGAAATATCAAACTTCAATTATTAAGTGTATTTTATAAATTTTAATGATCGCAATATCAGCTCCTAAGATATTAAAATACAAAACAATAACAAATTTAAAAAAATTATATCAACTCTTAATAATTGGGTGAACGACATATCATTCCTCTTAGTAACCAATGATCGTGTAAAAGATCATAAGGCTCCACTAAATCACATATAATCATATACCCTTGTATTTAGTAATGGACGATGATTCAATTGTTACTCTCTCCATCTCATAAGATTACATAGTTTTCATTTTCTGTCGGTCCCATAAGAATGTGCATATTCTAATTACGATAATAAAGTCTTCATTTATTATACTTACTATGAGACTCCTTCTTCACCCACATTATATTTTTATAATTTATTAAAACTCGTGACATCCATATTATGCAAATTATATTGGATGGAGGGAGTAAATATTGTGAGGTCTGAGGTTCCATGTGATGACAGATTATGGTGTTCCCTGATCAAAATGGGCCATGTCATGCCTATGTGTTCCCTCTGTTTTCTAATAATATTAACATTAATCATCAACATCTACGATTCTTCTTTTCCACATTGGGTCCAATCAATGTTTAATTACCAGATTGTACACGACAAAATCATTCACGCCCAAAAATAACATATATTTATATATTATAGTACAATCAAACTTTTTATTTCTGCATCATTATAATACGCAAATTGAATTCCATTTATTGCCATCTTAACAAAGATTTGCAAGAATTCTCACGAGCTATCACTAGACAATGTATCTACATCTATCAATATATTCTGATCGCAATGCCTCCAACTATAATTTGATACAGTGATAATGACATACCATATGTAACACGGAAAACGTGACACAGAAATCTCGTACCCTAGAACAGCACGTACCACTCATGGCAATTTCTGTGCCTCTATCTTCGTGTCTGCATTCGATGCTGAATCAGCCAGAAACTCCGATCTGAGCTGCATCAGCAGCCTCCCGAGATAGTTCAGGCCCTTCTCCGTCCCGCCCGCCTCCCAGAACAGATCATGAGGTGAAGCTTCAACGAGAACAGATCCAGCAGTCGAGAGCAGCATGGAAGTCAAGTAAGGATATGTAGTGAACTTACACTTCAAGGCTCTATACATGACATCGATCTTGACAGAATCCCAATCCGCTCTAACCTGCTCGGAACAGAAACCTCGTATTCGATAAGATAGTTGGCAAGGAACATATTTCAAGAATCATGGTACTACATGTGGGTATAGCAGCTGATCATACAGGAAGATCTTATCCAGACACCTATGATTGAAACTGGAATTCTTCGACTCCAGCTGTCGAGTAATACCAGTACACCCCATGATTTGATTTCAAAAAATAAAAGACTACAACTAGCAGAAGGTCCACATTCCATTAAAGCAAATTACAAGTTGATACAGTATATCATCACATATCCATATGCTTAAATTTACGCGTTGCAACTCATCAGTCTCATTCGACTTTTTGTGTTCTGCTATCCTTGAAAATTTAAAGGCAAAATGGTTTTTATATTTGTCGACAATGTGAGCAAATGAAAATTAAGACACTTGGTCATCTTGAAAAATGAGAATCATAGAATTGACAACGAAATTTCATGAATTCATAGTAAAGGTAATCAGAGAGTATACCAAATCAGGCCGCTGCCTCTGTGTTCGCCTTCCTAGACGAGCTGCTTCTTCGGGACTTTTTGCAATTTTTATCTCCTTTAAGCACGTTGTGGCAACGGAATCTTCTAGACCAACAAACTTATTGGCCTACAAGATGAAAAAGTTAAAGAAACAAATGGGTAAAAAAAAAATTCTACAAAATCTACAGCGGTGGGCCACAAAAGAACCTGATAATAGTGCTCCACACTGGGCCAGCTGTAATACCCTCCACTTTCATCAGGCATTCGAATTGGATGCAAAGAGAAGTTTGAAAATGCACCATACGGATCCCATGTCTTGTAAAAGAAAATGATGCTTGATTCATATGGCGAAAACAGTAGGATCAATCGCAGAAGTTTCATCAATTGATGGAATCACCGGTGTCAAGTCAGGAACCGGCTGAAGAAATCCACTCACAAGCATGTCAGGACCAACCTGCAATTGGATGCTAAACATGTCATAAAATTGGTGCAGTGACGTAGGTGAGTGATTGAAACTACCAACATAGTATCGTCAATTTCAATAAATCAAAAGCAAAAATACTATAATACTTTTAACCTGCTCATAATTCACATCGATCAATTCCAGAGCTTGAGACATCTCCACCATCCCAAGTTCACCTACAGGAGACGGTGCATTTTTTCCACCAATAATTTTAGGGGCGACAAATGCATGAACCTGCATCATCATTGTATAATAACAAAACACAAACACTTTGTTTATTACATGTACGATTATTAATCAAATGTGTCTCATAGAATCTACCCTGACATACCTTGTGTATGATACCAGAAGAAATAGCAGATGCAGCCAATGTACCTCCACACTCCCACAAAACAGAAAGACATCCACGATCGTACAAGTAATCCATCACAATTTTGGGGTTCAAAATTTCGAACTCAACTACTTCAACACCCTTTGATGCAAGGAATTTCTGGAAGCTTCTTTTTGCACCTCTTTGTGTCACAACCATGGTGGAAACCTCAGTAACATCCCACAAGTTTGCCACCTCAGGAAGATCAAGAGATTTTGACATTACAATTCGTTGAGGTAAATGCCCACCTCCATGTCTTGCCGTAAGTCGTGGATCTACATTTCAACATGCAATTAGAACAGAATACATCCAATAGTGCTTATATCAATCCAGGAATTGGAGATTCATACTATCTCGGCGTACGGTGTTTCCTCCAACAATAACAGCGTCACACCTTCCCCGCAATTCAAACACTCGGATTCTTGACTTTTTGCTGCTTATCCATGACGCATGCCCACTACTTGCCGCAATTTTTCCTATATATATATATGCATGCATGAATTCAACATATATATTACCAAATTACTATTTTCTTATTGGTATAAAATAATTAGTCGGATTTATGAATAGACAAAGCCAAAAATAACTACCCTGTACTGACCATCAAGGGTCATTGCGTATTTGAGAACAGAGAATGGAACTTGACTAGCAGCCCTATACAGTAAAGGAGCATTCACAAGAAGACATGACTTGAGACTTTCCTACATGACAAGAGTCCAAAATAGCAAGTAGGTAAAAAGAATTCTACGAGAAAGATGATAAAATCAAGTTGTAGTCAAATATCAGCTGAAGAAATCCAGTATGGAATGATAATAATGTGCCTCGTAGTTAAGATCATTGCATCTATATCACTTGTGTAAACACTAACACTAAGTTATCTTTCTCCAAGAGATTACAAAGTGCATATTTTGAATACATTACCTCCATAGTTTTACATTGGAGATCCTCACCAAGAACATCAACCAGCAGTCCTTCACTTCTAAAAGCACGAATGGCCTTGCCCCGAAGATGCTGCAAGGGATGCCTGATTCCAATGACAACTCTACTGATTCCTGCCTAAATGCATAAATAAAAAACTTTTAGAGGGAACTCAATGTAGAAATACATCATCAAGCATAGTTTAACTAAGTAAACAAAGAAGCAAGATAGTCCGGAAGTAGTCACTTTTAGTCATTTTGTGAACGTATACTCCTATTATCCACAACAGAATTACAGCGACTGAAGATTGTATAAAGCTTTACATATGATTAAAAAAGAGGCAGTGAACCAGTTATAGCTTTTCATAGGCCTCCATTAACACTTTGGTTAACAATTAAAAGCAATGAAAAGGAAAAGAGAATTGACACACAAAACACCAAAGACATGTGGTCGTCTCTTTAGAAGACAAAGAATGCTTGTAGCAATACTTAAGTCACATATAGAATCAGTTCGTTCATGAAGATATATTTCCAAATTTTCCACTGTGGAAAAGATTTTGATGAAATAAAATCTCAATCATCATTTACATAACAAAAAACTTACACACGTGTTATTGAGTTTATTGTACAGCCGCGTAAACAATGATCCAACAAGATCCAAAACTCATCTCCTTACAAAGAAAATAAATTATTTCTTGACAAAATTTACATCTGATTTCAAGATGCAATGCTATCAATATTGCAGCTCAACAGTTCCAATTAGGAATTCAACAAACAATCGTTCAAGCAACAGCTTTCATAATTACAGCAGAAAATAAATAAATTCAAACACAATAGGTAAAAATCCAAAATTTATAACAAGCTATTAGCTGTTCACCTGAATGAGAGCAGAGACCGCAGCTTGGTCGCCGAGGCAGTGATTAGGCTCCATGTTGAGATAGGCCGTGGCGCCACGGCAGCGTTCGCCGGCCACCTCCACCGCCTCCAGTTCCGCCGGCGAGGTTCCCTGAGCATACAAATACCCTTCTCCAACCACAACCTTTTCTCCATTACCTGAGGAGGTGGCAATGACGCAACCGAAGTTCGGGTGCGGCGCCGTGAAGCCAGCGGATTTGTCGGCTAATTCGGCGGCGCGTTTTGATGTAGGCGGCGTCGAAGGCGAGCAGCGATGGTGATGAGGATGAAGACGCGAGAGTTGCTCTGCAGCTCAGAGAAGAAGGAATTTTCACGGGTGCAAATGAGAATGCCATCATCGTGGCAACCTGTTGTTGGGCTTGGATAGGATGACGGCGGTTTCCACCTCCAATTGCCGGGAATATTTTCGTTATGTCGCCCGAAAAGTCAGTGGTCAGAGTTTTGAGGTTTCAAGAAAATGGGAAGTTTGGAATTGGATAAGCAATAAGTACTCACTCCCTCCGTTCAAGAAGTCTTATTTTGCTATTTCGGTGTCCCGTTCAACAAGTCTCATTTCCTTTTTTAGTAAAAATTAATACACTAAAATCCACTTTATGTCACACTCAAACATGAACAGTATTGTTTATTTTATTATACAGTATTTTTTCCAGTCAGAACACTTTAACATTAACAATAAAATACTACTTTAATCACACTCTAACTCTCTTTTTCTTAATCTACGTGCGATTCTCAAATAGGACTTCTTCACTTGGACGGAGGGAGTATTAACTAGGGTTGAAAGTTTGGAATTGGATAAGCAATTGCATAAGACTATCTGCAACGCGGCTCGAAGTCGGTGTCTCGAAGGAGTCTCGAGACGACAACGGCTGGAGATCGCTGCGTTGCAGCTTTCGTGAGCTCGAGATCAGCTCGAGGAGTCGAGACCAGCTCTAGCAGGCGCGTGGCTGCCACGCGCTCAACCAAAAAAAATAAAATAAAATTTATGGCGCGTGGATGCATTTTGAAAAAATTTACCGTTTGCAACTTCTAAATGCCGATTTTAATAATTTTTTTATTCTTTTCCTCCACTATAAATTCAACCTCTCATCCCTCATTCATCCCACAAAAAAAAAAATTCAACCTTATTCTCTCTCAAATTCATCTCTCAAAAAATGTTTTCATCGAGCTTTCATCTTCGTCGATCGAAAATGTCGAAACCAGCACCGACGACGAGGTACTGGAGATGATGGCGGATGTAGAACGACACCTTCGTGCGCACTTTGCAGCGCAGAAAAGAAGAAGAAGGCGACCGTGAAGCAGCGTGTGCGCTCCTACACGGCCGACTACTTCACCGATAACCCCACCTACGACGAGCACTTTTTTCCAACGCCGTTTTCCGGATGCATAAGCATCTGTTCTTGCGCATCTGCAAGACGTTGGAGGACAACGTCCACTTTCTTCACGCATCAACAAGATGCACTTGGCCGATGGGGGCTAACGTCAGTGCAAAAATGTACGATGGCGGTGCGACAACTGGCCACCGGTGGTGCTCTAGATGTGTTCGACGAGTACCTGAAGATCGGAGATAGCACGGGCCAACAATGACTCAAAAAAAATTGTCGAGCAATGATAAACCTCTTCAGCGAGCGATACTTGAGGAAGCCAAATGCTGCCAAACACCGCTCGTCTGCTCCAAATGCACGAGGCCCCACATGGATTTCCGGGGATACTCCGGAGCCTGGATTGCATGCACTGGGCTTGGATGAACTGCCCAAAAGGGTGGGCGGATGCCTACATGCGCGGTGATCAAGGCGTGCCTACCTTAATCTTGGAGGCGGTGGCGTCGTGTGATTTGTGGATCTGGCATGCCCTTTTTGGGTGTGCCGTCTCCAACAATGACATCAACATTCTCAATCAGTCGCCCTTGTTCACCGACGTGTTTGAGGATAGAGCTCCGGCGTGCAACTTCACCTTCATGGGAAACCGATACGATAAAGGGTACTACTTGACCGACAGGATCTACCCTTCTTGGCCAACACTGATCAAAGCGCCGAAAAGTTGAAACTGACCCAAAGACGGCGAGGTTTAAGAAGATGCATGAGTTGGCCAAAAAGGACATAGAGCGGGCCTTTGGAGTTCTCCAAGCCGATGGGAAATAATCGGGGCTCCAGGTCGGTGTTGGTACATGAGGCATCTCCGAGATATCATGTTCGTGTGCATTATTTTGCACAACATGATCATCGAAGACGAGTGAGAGGATGCGGAGAATTGGAGAGACGACTCCGATTCTTGTCCACTAGCGGGATGTCCCAGAGGGCCTCTCCGATTGCCTTTGAGGAATATCTCGCTCGGGAAGCCGACCTCAGAGATCACGAAAGCACCATCGACTTACCAATGATATAACCGAGCACCTTTAGCGCAAATTTGGAGTTCTACCGGAGTAGTCCATATTTTATGTTAATGTAATTTTTTTTTCTGCGGATGTAATTTTTTTTTATTTTAAATAATGTAATTTCTTTTATTTGAATTAATGTAATATTTTATTTTATTTGAATTAATGTAATATTTTGTATTATTTTTATTAATGAAATTTTACTGAATTAATTTAATGGAAATGAATAAATTATTTAATATTAAAGATAGAGACAGCTTGGAGACAGTTGCGTTGCAGAGGTAGGTGTTCTAAGGGGTCTCTAGTGGAAAAGTGCTGATCGAGACCCCTTGGAGACCACTAGTAGTTTGCAAGGGTTGCAGATAGCCTAAGTATTAAACAGCGTGCAACCCGTCCAAAATCGATAGGAATCATTATTTATTAAAATTATAAACGCAATTTACTCGGTAGTTATATAAATTTATTTTGAAAGTGACTTCAATTTCTAATTAAAAATAAAAAGAAATTGTTGTGTGATTCTCCCGTCTTCATTTACTACTTCCTCCTCCAACCACAATAAGGGTGATCCAATTTTAGCAAGAACGGAGGGAGTATTTGGTAACTACGATGATATCTATGTTGGTATTTACATAATCAATAACTCTATCCTCACACACTGTGTCCGTACACATGTGGTTGAACCAGAAAAAATTAATTTTTGAATTAAACTCATAATTAGTGTTACTAATTTCCCTTCGATCGATTTAAGCTCCAGATTAATGAAGTTTGGCCCTAATAAACCGATCCCATGCAGACCCCCTCCCAAATTCCACTCTCATCCACACCCAACTCCTAAACTTTTGAATTTGAATTAGGATGAAGATTAATTAGACTTTTAAAAGGGTATGTTTGTCAATCACTACTCCTCTTCCAACTTTTCACTCTCATCCACGTCAACTCCAAAAACTTTGAATTTGAATTGGGATGACACTTAATTAGGATTTCAAAAGGTATGTTTGTCAATCACTAAACTGCCTAAGTAAGGAAATTAGTTTTAATTAAGAAATCATGTAAATCTATATTTTGCAACCGTGTGTCTTCAAAGCTCTTTCTTTTTTTTTTCAAAATCGATGTGGGACAGAGCATATTTGGCTCTCAAAGAGTTGTCCCACGTTCATTTCGCAAAGATCTCTATGTTCCATATTTATTTAGAGAAGAAAAATAATTTCAAATACTGCCTATAAGACTGAAAGAGGCGTTAAATATCCTACATATTATGAAATTAATATAATTTATTTTTGTTGTACTATAATTTATAAAACTTGTTTAGAATTCATATAGACTCAATCTAATTAGAAAGTAATTGTAATATTTGTTCTCGTGTTGAACCCTTTAGTATTATTCACTAATTATTTGAATTTGTTTAAAATTTATAAGTTATTTAAATAATAAAATATACTATGTTACTATAATTAATTACTTATCTCAATAAAAACTCGAACATGTGTCATTTTATTTAAAGTATATATTTATAAATATAATAATAAAGAAAAACTTAAAGGAAGGTTATAAGAATGACAAATTATTCATTATCAAATAAACCAAAAATTGAAGGCAAATCAGAGTATATTAGGTAGATCGAAACCATTAACCTTACATTTTCAAGCAGGAAATGAAGGGATTAATTATTCAGATCAGCAGGATGGCAAAGCGCAAATATATAGGTTTAGTGGCACATATTAGTCTTTGGCTTGAATTACATATTGCTACAAATCTGTAACAAAATTACAAACATCTTAACTAAGAAAATTAGCACATTATTCATGAAGAGTAGAGAACAGAGATGCGCCACATGAGACTGCAAAATTCGGTTTAAACAAATTGTCCCATATCAATTTCTTATGAGAATGGTGGTGAATCATTTGAACAAATATTTATTTATCTTATATTGATTTAGAGAAGAAAAATAATTGTTCGTCCTAAGTTTCTTACATTATGAAATTAACACAAAATTTTTAAAAGAAAAAGTTGAACTGCCGTTTAAAATCGGCCAGTCTACCTTCACGATTCGGAGTCAGAACTAGGCCGTCGACCCCGATTTTGATTTTTATGGGCAAATAATAAAAGATATATCAAAATATATAAATTGCATAATTATTTTGGTTCTAAATAAATTAAAAAGTATCTTGTTGGTTCTCGTGTTATAATCAAATATTGATTCAAACTAAGAATATGTTAATTAGTAGTATTATTTATTTTAGAATACAAAAAGAATAAAAAAAGTATATTAATTATTTTTGGATTAGAATATAAAATAAATAAAAATACTTAAATTGCAGAATAATTAGTAACGTTAGAAATTTAGAATAAAAAATGATACAATAATTAAAATATGGTAGATATTGATTTTGAAGATTTGATCTTGCTAAGATTTTGTTTCTATGTCATATATAATATAGAATATAAGTATGATAAATATTAATTTTAAATTTAAAAAAGTTGAGAATTTAGATAAATAAAAATGGAGGGATTTGAGGGGTGCCACATACGATTTATTTACGTAGAGTCGTTTTCGTTATATAATATATAGATTAGAGCATCCACTGTGATCTATTCTTGATTTTGGTAATTTTGGCGAGGTCTTAATAATTAGATAAACTTAGATAGAAAATTTGATAATGGGGTGATTGACAATAATTGAATAATATTTTTTAATTTCTTTTTGTATTTCTAATAAATAATACTCCCTCCGACCCCCACAATTATACACAGTTGTCCTTTTTCGTCTGTCCCCCAAAATAATGCATAGTTCATTTTAGAAAATAATTTTTCACTTATTACCCTTACATCTACTTTTTCTCCACTTTCAGAATTTTGTTAAACCCGTTGCCCCTCAAAACTTGCATAATTTTGGGGATTAGAGGGAGTAATAAGAATACTTAAATTTATAGAAAAATTTAAAAACGAACAATTTTATTGAATTAACATAAAAAAGATACAATAATTAGGATAAAAAAATACAACAACTACTCCCAACCATATTTTTTGGCGAACTTTTCACAGACTTTTTGTGCGTAGACAATTGCTCCGGAGTCATATCGGCCGTTGATCGCATCATGAGTTTGTACACAAACTTCATTTCACTTACACTGTTCGCCTTGGATAATTCTTTGGCGATGGTGCTCAATTCGCCCCTGACCACCGCCTTGTTGCCATTTCCCTTCTTGAGCGACTTCTATCAGAGAGGACGAGTTTTGGTGGAAGTTGCATCGCTGGCGGATGTGTTGGCGCTAGAATTCGAAGTGTAGTCGCCGTCTTTATTGATCCTCATCCGTTTCGGTGTAATTTCTGTCTCCATGTTGCAAAAATTGGGGATATTCTTCAAGAGCTCCCACAACTTCCTATGCTCGAATTCTTTTCTCCACTGGGCTTGGTAGGAATCCTGAGCCAAAGTGTAGAGGTCGAGGTCGTTCCGCCGCTTGCTGCTCTCTCTCGAGTTGGGTGTAGCAACTATTGAAGCAGACAATCTCTCTCTTGGCGCGGCTCCACGTAGACTTCATTGAACCTGTCCTTTGTGGCTCGGCGGGAGCTATATACTCGTTGAAGAGGGTTGTTGGGAAAATTAGTAAAATGTTTCAAATGATACCAAAACCCCAACTGACCCCAACCGAGTAGATGAATGCCTTCAATCTGAACTTAACTAGAGCTCACTGTTTGAGCGTAGGGAATTTATCTTTACAGGTTTCAAGCAAAAGAAGATAGTCGGACTGAAGAAGGCAGTTTGTGAAGAACTCAGCTGACCCTCAAACTTAGTTGAGACCTCAACCTCAGCTGAAGCACGGACTCAGTTGGACAACAACTGAATTGACTCCTCAACTAACCCATGCAGTTGAAGCATGAAGAGAAGTTGTGCCGAAGTTAGACGTCACAAAGCTGAGAAGAGAAGACGTTGAAGACAGAAGAGTTGCAGTCCATATTCAAATCTACTCGGAAGCACAAGTCAGCTGGTAGGGGTGTAAGTGAGTCAAGCTAGCTCGCGAGTTACTCAGGATCGACTCGGAATATACTCGTAATCGACTCGACACTAGTCGAGTCGAGTTCGAGCTCGAGCTACTCGAATAGGTCTCGAGCTTGAGTTCGAGTTTCATAATACTCGACTCGATAAGCTCGTGAGCCTAATCGAACTTTTAATGAATTTTACAATTTTACCCTTATATTATTGATTAATTACAAGTATGACCCATGGTATAAAAATAGAGATGAAATTAGCAGCCACATTTCTTCCTTCTCGTATCATGCCGCATTCTATTTTCTCTCCAACAACACCGGCCGGTCCGCTCCCTATCTCTCCTCCTCCTACTCAGCTACACCAGTCCCTCATATCGCCGCTCCTCCACTAGTGAGCACACTGATGAACCCATATTTGTGTCCATCTTTTCTTGTGTTTTTCTTATATTTTTAGTCTTTATCGAGTTAAAGTGTGTTTGGGAGGACACAAAGTCGAAAGATGGTGTGCAGGGAAGAACAGGTGGGATGTTGGGCAAATTCGGTGGAAAATCTGTTGTTGAGATGCTGAAATGGCGATACGATGCAAATGGGCATAGGGCTGGAGGCTTGTAGCTGGGTAACAACGTTTTACATGCCCTACAAGTTAGGAAGTACCTCCCCATATCCTTGGAGCCAACAGACAGAGTACCTGAAGGAGCTAGGATCTTGGTCAACACATGAAGCAAACCAGGATGCAGACATCGTGGGCAAGAAGCGAGTCGAGCTAGCAGCAGATTTCTTTTCCTTCAAGGAAGAGGATAAGGATCGGATTTTTCTTTCCTTATCCTAGCCGGACCTAATCAAAGGAGATATCTACCAAGCAAGGAAAGAGAATCGTGGCTGCATGCATGAGAGAGGAAGGCGGATATGCATGGAAGAGTCCTTCATCAACAAGGAAACTTCCCTAAACCCTAATTTCCATCGCCTATATATATGGCCGACTCCTTTATGTAATGCGCAATTTTTTATTCTTAGTTCTGCATTCTTAGTTTGAGAGGAAGGGAGGAAGAACAAGTCCTACGGGCAATTTACTTTTACGTTCGTTTTATATTTTCTGCTGTAGTTTAGTTGTTGGCGTGAAGCCAAGACCTTGGTTGCTGACTACGCTTTTGGGCAGCAACCCGTTTTCAGATTTATGATAAGTATGTTTTCCTTTATATTTTGTGCTTTCGTTTACTAATATGTCTAGCTAAATTTATCGTTTGGGTTGGATGTAGATGAAGTGATCGTAAATTACTCGTTCTAAACTCGTGAGGTCGAATTGAGTTAGTTCGTTAATTAATTTTGTTCTTGAAACACTTAGGATTAATATTAGACTTAATTGATATTGACATTTGATTGATCACCATCTAGATATTGAGATTAAGTCATTAACAGGATTGGGATCAACTCGAGAGTGTCTCTTGTGCCCAAGAAGGTAAAGAGTGTTGGAGAGCAGTCGTATTGACTTACCCCTTGCTGTCTTGGGTCTGTTTATTCTTAATGCCTGTTGGGTAGCATCGTTACTGAAGTGTCTTCGTGACTTTGTTGATCAAGAGAGGAGATCTTGCCTTTTGGTCAAGATCTGTAAAATTGATTAGACATAGGCTAAGTGTGTTTACATTGTGACTTCGTGACCTTTAGGGTATAAAACTAATCTTTGTCTTAAACCAAGTGATAAGATCAGTTGATTGAATATTTTTGCACCAATGAACGAGTGATGAGTAATTAAGATCATGGATTCAAAACCCAATCCAAACTCTTTTGTTATTTGATATTGTTACTTGTTGAGTTACAGGATACATTGCAGTCAAAACCCCTTTTGTTGAGTTCGAATTGAAGAGCAGATCTACGTTAAGTCCCTTGGGATCGACCCCACTTGCCATTAACTACTACCTTGTTGGTCAAGCGGTGTTTATAAATTTATTTGTGCGAAGAGTGTGACGACAGCGCTTCGTCAAATTGGCGCCATTGCCGAGGACTTGGTTTTAAGCTAGTTTGCTCTTCTAGCTTGAGTTGAGCACGGTTTATGCCTAAGCCACATCTACGGAGTGATAGAGATCCACAAGATCCAGGAACTTGCCCGGAGGTGATAGCAAGGAGAAATCGAGTAGAATAATGTAAGAAGAAAGATTTGGAGAAAGGCGTCAACGAACCTTCAGAGTTGTCGAGCTTGGCAGAAGAAAAGGGTATTGAGCAAGAAGATGATTCTTGCTCAAAAACGAGTACAAACAGTGAGAAGTCAACATCCAGTTCAGAATCAGAAACATCAATAACCATGGCAGGACAACAAGAGAAAATCATCCGCCAGATCATGTTTCCTAACGACAAGGGGATCAGACCTTCAAGTATCCAGCTGCCCACCATCAATGGCAACTGGGAGCTCAAACATTCGCTGATTCAGATACTGCCCAAGTTCAGTGATCATCCCAGAGAAGACCCTCAGACCCATCTTCAAGACTTTGAGATGGCGATCAGCACTGTAAGGAACAATACCACTCCTACCCGAGATGCTGCCAGAGAACGAGATGTTGCCCAAGATACATTTCTAGACTACGTAAGGTTACTCACGTTTCCGTTCTCACTTCTTGACGGAGCACGTGAGTGGCTTTACACCTTGTCAGAGGGAAGCATCAACACCAGGAAGAAGTTGCAGCAGGCTTTCCTTGACAAATACATACCCGTTGGCCGGATACAAAGTGGAAGGAATGCCATTTCCTCGATCAAAATGAGTGGTAGTGAGTCGCTGTACGAATATTATGAGAGGTTCAAAAAGTTGATCGCAAGATGTCCTCAACATCGAATCGAGGACATTGATTTGATCGAACATTTCTTGAAAGGACTGAGAGCATCAGAGAGAAAATACATAATTGCAGCGTGTGGAGGAGCAATAGTCGATCAACTACCATCTGAAGTGTTCAAGAAAATAGCCCCCATGGCTGAACAATCACGAGATGAAGATGATATCCCAAGAGGGGGGGTATGAAGGCAACAAGGGAAATTCAGATAACTTGGTCAGCACTATGAAAGACTTCATGACCAAGATGTCTGGCCAAATGGAAAATTTGAAGCAGAAGGTAGATAGAAAGGAAGTTCATAGAGCTGTGAAGCGATGTGAAGTATGTCAGGCATCATCCCACGTCACCTCAGAATGTCCTAGTTTGTTCATGAAAGAAGGAGAAGAGGTGAATGCAATAGGTTAAAACCAGCAAGGTGGTGGACAACAAAGTTTCCAGTATGGCAATAACAGCAACTATGGCAAAAACTATGGCTATAGGCAGAATCAGCACGAGAACCTGAGATATGGCAACAACCACTATCAAATGCCTCTTGCCCACCAACAACCACAGCAGCCTGTTCAACAGCAATATGTGCCTCCACCTCAACAACAGCCTCAACAGCAACATAACTATGTTCCTCCACATCGAGAACCAGCAAAGATGGGGTTCATGAAGAAGACCATTGATAGGTTTACCAATGAGAACCAAAGGCTTAGGAGGGATTTTGAGAACTTTCAATTAGAAAGTCGAGGTCAATCGAACAACCTTCAAGCTCAATTAACTCACATAAACCAAACTCTGTCAAAGCTTGTAAATGACAAGAGCGGAAGGCTTCCTGCCCAAGTGGAGGTCAACAAGGAGCAAGTCAATGCTGTGACTTTGCGAAGTGGTAAGGATTTGTTAGAGGTGCTGCCCAAGACCCAACTCAAGGGACCTGCTCGAGTAGAAGAAACTAAGATGAGCTCAGGAGATATCAATGACCTTTACGTAGAGTTGAAGGCAAAGCATGAAGAAGGGATAAAGGCCAATAAGAACCCCGTCTTCGATAATGAGGAGGATGAAGCCTTGTTTGATTTGAAGATGGAGAGATCTCATAAATTCTCACATCCCACTCAAGAAGAAGGATCCTGGCATGTTCGCTATCCCATGCACAATAGGTACGACGTCAATACCTAAGGCGATGCTTGATCTAGGAGCTTCGATAAATGTAATGCCAAGAGCCATGTTCGACGAAATGGGTTTTGGACCTTTATCTCCTACACGTGTTGCCATTCAATTGGCGGATTTGTCCACAGTCTACCCCAATGGCGTTTTGGAGGACGTATTGGTCAAGGTGGGGGATCTTCTGTTCCCAGCTGACTTCTATGTTCTTGGCATGGGAAAGAAGGCAATCAAGAACCCAGTGATCTTGCTCGGAAGGCCGTTCTTGAGGACGGCCTGCACCAAAATCAATTGTGACACTGGAAGGTTGACAGTTCAAGTAGCTGGAGAAGTTGTCGAGTTTAACGCTTATCGGCAAAATCAGGATGATGCCCTAGAACACCTCAACACCCTCAATGCATTTGGTCGACGAATGGAGACATTGAATAGCTTAAGTTGCTTCTTAGAAGACAACGAGGATGCAGGCCAGGAGGAACTTAATTTAATACAGGGTCTTGACCTAGATCTCGACCAAGATGAGAATATTGAGGATGATGGTGCCTTGTTGGAGTTTTATGAAGGCGATGAGTACGATATTGATAAAGATTTTTGGGAAGAGTCAGTCCATGGGCATAGTTTCGACTCCATTGATAAAAACTATGGGAGGGATGAGGAGTTAGAGGACAATAACACTCCTAATAACTTCCATGGAGATGAAGACGAGTTCGATAAGGAACTCAAGGAACTACCCCATGATGAGACTCAGGAGTTGGTAGAAAATTTTTGGCAACAGACCGTTCTTGGGAAGGATGCCGGCTTGCAGACAGAAGAGGATCTTGCCCAGAACGAAGAACCAGCAGATGTGGAAGAATGTAGTTATGCCAGGATTCCGGGCAACATGCAGCCTCAGGGGTTTGAACCACTCAACATCCCTGAATTGAAGCCGGAGGACAGGTTGGTGCCATCTTTGCAAAAAGCCCCTACATTGGAGTTGAAACCTTTGCCCAAGCACCTGAAATACATATATCTTGGCAAGAACGAGACCTTGCCCGTGATCATATCATCTGAGTTATCGAGCATGGAGGAGGTCAGAGTTGGTGAGGTGCTAAGCAAGTACAAGGAGGACAATAGGGTGGACCTTGGTAGACATCAAAGGCATTAAACCCTGTGGACTGTGTTCATCACATCTTGCTCGAAGAGGATGCTACCCCAGTAGTAGAGATCCACAAAGGAGATTGAATCCCGCCATGAAAGAAGTAGTAATGAAAGAGATACTTAAGCTTCTTGACTTGGATCATATACCCCCCGTGTCTGACAGTCGGTGGGTAAGTCCTGTGCACGTGGTGCCCAAGAAGTCAGGAATCTAAGTTGTTGAGAACGAGAAGAACGAGATGTGGCCATGAGATTGCAAACTGGATGGCGAGTGTGTATAGATTACCGAAAGCTCAACCAAAAGATGAAGAGGATCATTTTCCTTTGCCCTTCATCGACGAGATGCTTGAGAGGTTAGCTGGTAATGATTATTATTGCTTTCTTGACGGTTATTCTGGTTACATGCAGATCTGGGTTGCTGATGTGAGGGAGGGATCAAGGCAAGGCCACCTTCACGTGCCCGTTTGGCACATTTGCATATAGGAGGATGCCATTTGGATTGTGTAATGCACCAGGGACATTTCAAAGGTGTATGATGCACATTTTTTCAGACCTTCTTGAAGAGTGCATCGAAGTCTTTATGGACGACTTTACCGTCTACGGCAAGACCTTCGAATCATGCCTCAACAACCTGGATCGAGTCTTGAAGAGATGTGTTGAGAAGAGCCTTGTGTTGAATTATGAAAAATGCCATTTCATGGTAAAAGAAGGAATCGTCTTGGGGCATGTCATTTCAGGAAAAGGAATTGAGGTGGATAAAGCCAAGATCGACATTATTGCCAAGTTACCATACCCAAGATCTGTAAAGGAGTTGAGAGGATTCCTAGGGCACGCTGGGTTCTATAGAAGATTTGTCAAGGATTTTGCCAAGATCGCACAACCAATGACGAGACTACTTCAAAATGATGTGCTTTGGGAGTTCAATGAAGATTGCAAGAAGGCGTTCCATGCCTTGAGAAGAACTTGATCACAGCCCCCATTATATCCAACCTCCGGATTGGGGGATGCCTTCGAATTAATGTGTGATGCCAGTGGTTATGCCGTGAGAGTAGTTCTTGGGCAAAAACGTGGAAAGGAAAGCTATGTCATCTATTATGCTTCCAAGACGTTGAACCCCGCCAATGCAATTATGCCACTATAGAGAAGGAGTTGTTGGCCATTGTCTTTGCTTTTGAAAAGTTTAGATCCTATTTTCTTGGAGGCAAGACCATAGTGTACACGGATTACGCAGCATTGAAATACTTGTTGAGCAAGAAGGAGTCCAAGCCAGATTGATAAGGTGGATCCTCTTGTTGCAGGAATTTGACATAGAGATCAAAGACAAGAGTAGTGCCCAAAACCAAGTTGCCGACCACCTAAGTTGAATCCTCCAATCTGATGATGGGGTGCCGATCAAGGAGACCTTCCCGACGAGCACCTGAGTCTTGCCCAAGATGAACCATTGTATGCTGATATCGTGAATTACTTGGTGACTGGAGAGATACCCTCCAACCTTGGGCGTTATCAAAGGAACAAGCTTAAACACGAGAGCCGTTTCTATATTTGGGAAGAGCCATATTTATGGAGGGAATGTGCAGACAAGATCATAAGAAGGTGTGTGGAGGATAAAGAGCAAAAGAGCATTCTTGAGCATTGTCACAACAAGGAATGCGGAGGACATTTTGGGCATCAACGGACTACCAGGAAGATTTTGGAGTGTGGCTTTTATTGGCCAACATTGTTCAGAGATTGCTATGAGTGGGTCAAGATGTGCGAGAAGTGCCAAAGGGAAGGCAACATCACGAGAAGAAATGAAATGCCCATGATACCGATCTTACCCGTGGAGGTGTTCGACGTATGGGGCATGGATTTTATGGACCCTTGCCGAGTTCCAAAGGCAACAAGTACATCATATTGGCAGTAGACTATGTCTTGAAGTGGGTAGAGGCTCATGCGTCCTACAAGGATGATTCTAAGGTGGTTTTCAGTTTTTTGAGAACACAAATTTTCAATAGGTTTGGAGTACCTCGAGCTATAATTAGTGATCAAGGTTCTCATTTTTGCAATGCCACAGTGACCGCCTTGTTCAAGAAGTATGGAGTTACTCATCGTGTGTCAACAGCCTACCACCCACAAGCCAATGGACAAGCGGAATTGTCCAATAGAATAATCAAGACGATCTTGAGGAAGACAGTGGGCACTACAAGGAAGGATTGGAGTATGCACCTCGATGATGCTTTATGGGCATATAGGACTGCCCTTAAGACACCTTTTGGCATGTCCCCTTATCGCATGGTCTATGGCAAGAGATGCCACTTGCCCGTGGAGCTGGAACATCGAGCACATTGGGCTGTTGCCCAACTCAACCTCGATTGGAACGAGGCAGGTGAATCAAGGAAGCTCGAGATCCAAGAACTTGACGAGATAAGACTCCAAGCCTATGACAATGCTGGCTTGTACAAGGAAAGGATGAAGAAGACCCACGATCTTTTGATCAAAGTGTGATACCCGAGCTTTTAAACCTTTAGAGAGCGTTTAATTAACCGAGTGAGTTAAAAGATGAGAAATTAGGAGTAAAATTTTTCTTTCTAAACGAAGAGAAATGAGTAAAATGTTTAAATTGCTTTGTGAGTTTTGTGTGAATTTATCTGTTCTATTTATCTGAGATGATGATGATGTGATATACTTGTTGAGTTGTTTATATGAAATTGAGTATGAGAATAATTTTTAGAAAAATCCCGAAGAGTTTGCTTGATTGAGATAGCATAATATTAATCGCCGAGAAATATATTTACGTCAATGAACTTAGAATAGAATTGAATTAGAATCTTCGAACTTAGAATTGCTTTTAAGATCACTGAGATAGGGTAAGAACTTACCCGAGAATTGAGAAGAGTAATGAGGAGTTAATTTTTAAAGGATTAATAAACGGATTAATAATCCTTTTGAGATTTAAAAGACTAAATGATCGAAACCCTTAATCTTTTAAATTGAGACGTGAAATAGGGTTGAGATGCTTAGTGTTGAAAGTGAGACGAGAAGAGGTTAGACCCGTTTATAGTATAAAAAGAAATTAATACGAATCGTTTTATCCGGAAAACCTTACGACTAGATAATTAACACTCGTAACGACACGACGAAGACATGTGTCACACACCTCTCACTCTCTCACGCCACCTCACACCTATCTACAAGCTATATCTAGATGTTATCATGATTATTCTCTAGAAATGACCAACAATACTTAGTAAATTGTGTAATCAAAGTATGCATGCAATCAACATCACATCAACCTATCCATTCATGTCTTAATACAACTTCCAACATAAAACATCATCATTCTTATTCCTTTTGTTGGATTTCAAATTCCTACATCTAAGACAAAGAAAGAAAACTTATTCATTCATCACTCCACCTCTCTCTCTCATTCGAAACCTCTCTCTCTCAAGACAACAAAGAAGAACTCTCACACTCTCAAATCTCTCCCTCACTCTCGGCATTCTCTCTCTCTCACACATACATTGATTTTTCCTTACATGCAACCATGTATTCAAGCTCCTCATCCATGGAAATGAAGTAAAAAGTATCATCCTCCATTCATTCCATCCATATTCTCAAGAAAAGGTAATAATCTTCCAAGTCCTTGAAGTTAAATTCAACAATCATCCCAACACTTTCTTCATTTTGATTTTAAACCCTAAAAGGAATGGATGATTAATTTCATATTATTCTTTTCTTTGAGGATTCAAGGAGACTTCCTTCTTCCCTTCAAGTCCAAGCTTTGAAGCTACAAATTCCATTCATTCCAATTCCAAGAGCCGAGGAGAAGAATTCCATTTAAATTAAAGTATGAAATTCATTTGATTAGTTGTAAATGTGTATATCTCTAAGTCCCAAAAGAAAGAACTATGCATGCATGCTATTTAAATTATGTTTAGGCAAACTTAGGATGTGCATGTGATAATAGAATGAGAAGGAATCATTAGGAGAATCGAACGTTAGTTTTAATCGGTGAATTAAGAGAAGAAAAAGAATTTAAAACCCTAAAAGATTGATAAATGCCGAAAATTATAGGAAAATAGGAGAAATATGAATTCTTTGAGTTATTGTTATTTTGATGTTTAATTTATTATCTTGATCATGTTGAGAATGAGATTTTATGCATGAAAAATTGAGAAATAAAATGCACAAGAATGTGCATGTGTGCCGTGTGTTTTAGAGAAAAATGGAGAAATTATTTTGTTGATTTTATTGATGAATTGAGTGATGTTTTGATCAATGAAATGATTGTATGATATAGAAGTATAATCATACATGTGTTTAAGTTAAGAAAATGAAATTGCATGTTGAGTTTTTAAAGAAAATAAATGTGATAATATAAGGAAGATTGAATGTTTTAAGTGTTACAATGTATGTATGATTACTAGTTTAAGTTATAAGTAAAGATAGAAGTTTTGTAATAAAAAGATTAGAATTTAAAAGCTTTTAATTTATTAAAGATGAAAAAGCATGAAAGATATGTTAATAAATTTTCTTGTATTAAAATTTAAAGACTTGAATTTCTACTAAACTACAACAAAAAGATCTTTTATAATTTGACTAATAGAATGAACTAATTAATAAAAATGTTTATTAAAAGATAAAGAAAACCTATTAAGTAAGAAATGGCTTAAAGGTTAAAGACAAAAGAAGAAGAAATTATTAAAGAAATGAGCAAAAAATTGAGAAAAACAAGTTTAAAAGAATTAATCGAGAAGAAATAGAAAAGAAGTTTTAATCAAGTAAAGAAAGGATGCTAGACGAGTAAGGTTAGATACTCGTATAAGTTAATTAAGAAAATAATGATAGAATAAGATATCGAGTAATGAGTTGAAATGAATTAATTAAAAATAAACCAATAGAAATTACTGAGTGATAATTAGAAAAATAGTAATTGAGTTAAGAAATGAGAATCGAATTAGAGATGAATAAAAAATTCTAATTTCATAAGAGTTTAATTTTAATAAAGAGAAATTTTTATTAAATAAGTAGAAGTTATAAAATACCTCTTAAGATAACGAATGTAGAGCAAAGCGTTGTCTATAAATAAGAAAGATAGAATAAATGGTTTGAGCCTTCATAAAAGAAATGCATAATCGAATTAAGTTTTAAGATCTAAATTGAATGAATGTTAATGTGTCTTGAAGTATGTTTTATTTATTTGAATTCATTATGATTGAATAAGTGTTTAAATGCATGATGTTAGTTATGATGTGAAAGATAATTGAATTATTGTATGCAAAATGATTGAATGATTGATTGAGAATTGATTAAAGTCTTTGAAAGAAAGCATGAGTAATAAAATGTAGATGGACGACGTTATTAATTAAAACGAGAAAAGTGTTAAGACGTTGATTAATAGTGTTAACCAATTCAAGTAGAGTTAATGATTTAAAGACGAGAACGCGAGATCCTTTAGAAAAGTTAAAGCGAAGAGAGAGACGACTCAAATAGAAGTCCTTCAGTTAAGTCCAACGCCTTTGTATCCGTCATGTTGCGTATCTTATTTTTCCTATCGATGTCGAACTGTGAAGGATCGGGCCGGACGGATCACTAAGCAAGGACAAATAGCCCTAAACGACCTAGCTAGTTCTTCGGAAGTCAGGTGGGCTTTTCTGAACCAAAACTATCGATGAAAATTAGTTATACTATTGAGTATTATGATATGATTTTAAATATGATTGACTTGCCGTTTTTATTGAAGTTTGGTATGTGTTATCATCTGTTTATGTGAAGATGTTATTATCCTGTGAAAGGCAGGAAACCCACGTGTGGTATATGTTGAGGTGACTGTGAGCCTTGCTTCGGTTAGGCCGGTCACAGTGTTTGAGAAGGAGGCCTACTTCTCGGCACAGTAAGATTGTTTGTGACAGATGATGCATACTGTTATATTATATGATATTTGACTGCGCAGTCTGTTTAAAAGAAAATGTTTTAACATGCACAAGTAAAACTGTTTTTAACTGCTTAAGTACTTGTGGTGTTCGGCAAGGCAAGTTCAATTATTATAGCTTTAAGAAGCATCTTTATTCAAATGTTTTGGCTTGTATTCACTGAGTACGAAGTACTCAGCCCTGCGTGTGTTTCTAAACATGCAGGTTGACTGGATGACGATGGCATGGATATTTGGTGGTGTGGTGTGGTTCTTTTGGTTGAGTCTAGTTGAATTTCAGACTGGCATTTGTACGTCTTCATACGTGTAGATGTTGGGTATTGATGCAAGTTTCCGCTGCAACCCTTTGAATTGATGTCTGTTGATGCTAATACTTTGATTCTCATGTTTTGATTCCGAGCGTTGTGCTCGAAGACCTTGAATATTTGTTAACCTCTTAAACTACTCTCGACTTGTAATTCCGAGCGATGGGCTCGTTAACTTGAATTGTTGTTGAACATGATCCTCTTAACATGGTATATATCTTTGTATGCATTCTCTTTTTGTTGGAATTCTATCCCCATCAGCATGAATTACTTATTTGGATTACTGTTGTAGATGAAGTTAAGATGCTCGAATGTTATTTCATTATGCTTTTGGAAACCTAATTCGATTGCCTTATCTTCCATCTTTATTTTCCTCGAGCATGTTCCCTTTATGTGAGTTAGTTGTTAATTGTTTAGGTTTTTCTTGTTCGTAAGTCGCGCCTCGAGAGTCGGGGCATGACACAAAGAGAAGGAGTTCCATTTTGGGCAACAAGTGTTGCTGTACCACACGCGATTTAGGCTTTCTTTGGGTAAGCTCTCGACCAAGTGGGCAGGACCCTATGAAGTTCAAGCTCAATTCCCAAATAGAGCTGTTAAGATCAAGGATCGCAAGAACGAGAAGATTTTTAAAGTCAATGGTCAGCGCTTGAAGGCCTATGTTGGGCAAGAACAGTTTGTTGAGGGGGAATCATCTGGGTTCCCTGTCGAGGAGGACCTCTGACTTCTAAAGAGGGGGGTGTCATGCCCAAGACCTTAAATGGGGCGCTGTCTAGGAGGCAACCTGGTTAGTGTTTAATTTTTTTTTTCGTTATTTCTTTTTCTTTTATTCTTTATTTTCGTACAAAAATTATGAAAATCCAAAAAAAATTAGTTAGTTTATGTTTTAAGTATTTTATTTCATAGTGTTTTATTTTGAAGCATCATATGATCGAGTCTAACCATAGGGAGAGTTGTTTCGGAGTGTATTTGTGTTTTTAATTGTGCAGGAGATGTTGAGCAAGATGCAGGTTGTAGATCAGAACCAAGATTAAGAAGGAAGCAGGGTGTTGAGAAGAGGACGTAATCAAGAACCAAGTTGTTGGTCAAAGACTTTCCGAGGCGGTTACCGTTGCCCTTAAAAAACCGCGCCCTATACCTATTACATCACGTCGTCTCCACCACACCCACTACCAATTTGAATTTTAACTCTGAAACTTCTCATCTTCCCTCTTCTCTCTCTCTATCAAAACTCCCAAACCCCTACTATGGTGTCCACTCGCCCAAGAAATAGAAAATTCAAAAAACCCTACCGGAACTAACATCGATCTCACCACCGATACCACCACCACCACCACGAAACCTAAAACCACCACTAAAAAGAAACTTCCCATGGAACCCGCCAAACCCTCTGCCGACCAAAACCCTTCTGTCACCATCGGGTCAAGCGTGCCCAAAAGCCCGCCGGTCGACACCGCACTCATGATGAGCGACAAGAACCCAAGTTTGATAGACGAGGCGGCAAAGCAGCCGGAGGAGGAGACTCAGTCGAAGCCCGTGTTTGAGGAGGAAGATTTGGAAGAAGAAGCAGAAGAGGAAGAAGACGACGGGGGAGGAGACGAGAAAGATGGTGAAAGAGAAGGTGATAATGTGGAAGACGAAGAGAATAAGGAAGAAGACCTAGATGAGGCGATAGAAGAAGTTGTTGCAGGGCTGGCGGCGGAGGCGAAGACCAAGGCCAAGGAAAGACCGGTGATGAAGAGTGGGCAGACTGCCATGAAGCGCCCTCACGGTGGCGAAGACACGCCGGCAAAGAAGCACAAAAGTGCTGTTTCGGACGCTGGGTCTGTCCAGCTGTCGATCTCGAAGGGGACAGCTGTCGGAACCCCGTCGAGGGTTAGCGAGGAAGAAGCAGGGGACGACGTTGAGGAAGAAGAGGATGATGACCAGTCTACTCCAGCAAGTGGTCGGAACAGGAAGAAGAAGAAGGGTGCTATGGTGGTGACTTGTAGGAAGCCCAAGGATTGGAAGGTGACTGCACCTAGGGTTCTCAATTTCAAACTATACAAAAACCTGGGTGTTGCCCAAGAAGTGAGGAAGTTGTTTGAAGGGATAGGCTGGAGCAAGTTTTTGGAGTGGCCTGTGGAGGTTTATGAGGAGCAAGTCAAGGAGGTGTACAGCACGGCGGCAGTGACCAGTGATCCCGAGAACGGGTGAGCATGATCTTTTTCTCGCTGTTGGGCGAGAAGTATGATTTCCAAGTGAGCGCCCTTAACCAGATTCTGGGGATGGTGAGCTTGAGGGACTTGGCCAAGAAGGAGTTCATGGAGGCCAAGACCATGGTGCTACCCCCGGGAAATGCAGCTTACCAGGAGCAGTGGAAGGAGATCGGCAATGGAGCACCATACAACGGGGCCAACAACAAGGGAACCGAGCTGAAGACTCATGCCCTTAGCTTTGCCATTGCACTCTTGCTTACAACTTGTACGGCAAGAACAATAGTGGCAACAACCTGAGCAACAAGGAGAGGTACCTGTTGTGGTGTATGCACACCAAGACTAAGGTGCATTTCGCGGCCTTCCTTGGTGAGCAGCTCAAGACGGTGCTGGCAAAGCAGGCTTTGGGATGCACTTGTGGCCACTTCGTGACAGCCTTTGCGAATGGAGTTAGGGTCTACGATGAGTTGAGGGGGAAGCCGGTGATGGCGGTCAACAAGTTAGGAGAAGCTGCCTTGAAGAAGATGAACAATATTGAGTTGAGGAATGGCAGATAAGTATTCATCGACTACGGCAGGACAAAATCCACCAAGCGACCACCCCTGGGCAAGAAGGAGGAGGCAAGCACCAGCGCAATGGTGCTGCCCAACAATGAAGTCGAGACCAGACTAGCCAACATGGAGAAGATGTTGATCGAGATCAGGAATGCCCAGCTGGCATTCTTTGCACACCAAAGATTCAGGTATCCTCCTAAATCTTCTCTTTGATTTTATATTCCTCCCACTTTTATGTTAGTGTAGGTTTTTGTTTTTGTTTTGTGTTTTTTTTTGTGTTTTTTTTTGTGTTTTATTTTTAGTGTTGTGTGTTGTTGGCCGAGAAGGTACACTTACTGCCTTCATCCACAATTTGCCCAGCAAATTATGTGGTAAAGGCCTTAGAATTTCCTTCTTGGCTTAGTCAGTAAACATTTGTTGAGTAAGTTTTTGTTTTGTGTTGCCCAACACTGTACTCACTTTGCCTAAGGCAAAGTGTGTGTGTGTTGGGAAGTTTGTCAGTATTGTGTTTTTAAAGTTTGTTTTAGTTGTTGATCAGCATGTGGCATGATAGGTCAGAATAGGTGTGTTGATGTAGGTGATGCCGAATGTAGATAGGTAGGACGGAATGAGACATTGGGCATGAACTGTGAGGTTTTTGAGCTTTAACTGCTATATACATATGCAGCACTATTCTTTCTTGTGTGATAAAGACCAGTTGACACTTGTTGATCTAGAACTTGCCTGCATTTCTTAATTAAAACTTCGTATGACTTAGTTGAATTACTTAGATGAATTAGGCGTTTTTGTTTTAATTAGCCCATGGCCAAAATTTCCTACCTTGGCAATTACCTTTTGTTTAGCCCTTTGCGCTTGATGATAATTCTTTCAAATTACTTATAATAGCCTGAATTTATAAGCCGTCCCGGTCAAGAACTCAGGTCTAGAAGAATGAGGGGTGAAAGAGAAAGGTTAGGTAGCACATGCTGGGCAATATCCTTTATCGTTTAAAAAGGAAAGGAAAAGAAAAGAAAAGAAAAAAAAAGGAAAAAAAAAGTCCAGAAAAAATAAGTGTGCTAGGGTGGAGTGATAATGAGGAGTTAGGAATTGAGGGGCAATCTGTTGCTCAAGAACCGAGTTCTTGACTTAGCCAGTTCTTATACATTCCCTACCTTTTGCCTTAAGCCACGTTACAACCCAATAAAGACCTAAGGATAAGTGATTTTATTTTGTTTAAAGAAGTAGAGATGTAGAAGGCAGGCAAGCCTATGGAAAAACATTGTTGATTTTCGTCAAGAGCATATACATTTAACCATATACACTTTAGAGTTGAGTGCTGGTGAGGATACCCATGTTGCCCAATAACTCTATCTTGACTTGTTTGATGGAAATATCTGCTTACCCGTTCTGTTGTACTAACATGTTGTTGTGCTGATCTTTTGAGTTTGTGTTTTTGTTTTGTCTTTTCTGTGTTTGAATCTTGGGTGGAGTTGCAACCGTACACTTGAGGACAAGTGTAATTCAAGTGTGTGGGTGTGATGAACCCATATTTGTGTCCATTTTTTCTTGTGTTTTTCTTGTATTTTTAGTCTTTATTGAGTCAAAGTGTGTCTAGGAGGACACAAGTCGAGAGATGGTTTGCAGGGAAGAACAGGTGGGATGTTGGGCAAATTCGGTGGAAAATCTGTTGTTGAGATGTTGAAATGGCGATACGATGCAAATGGGCATAGAGCTGGAGGCTTGTAGCTGGGTAACAACGTTTTACATGCTCTACAAGTCAGGAAGTACCTCCCCATATCCTTGGATCCAACAGAGAGAGTACCCGAAGGAGCCAGGATCTTGGTCAATACAGGAAGCAAACCAGGATGCAGACATCGTGGGCAAGAAGTGAGTCGAGCTAGCAGCAGATTTCTTTTCCTTCAAGGAAGAGGATAAGGATCGGATTTTTCTTTCCTTATCCTAGCCAGACCTAATCAAAGGAGATATCTACCAAGCAAGGAAAGAGAATCGTGGTTACATGCATGAGAGAGGAAGGTGGATATGCATGGAAGAGTCCTTCATCAACAAGGAAACTTCCCTAAACCCTAATTTCCATCGCTTATATATATGGCTGACTCCTTTATGTAATGCGTGGTTTTTATTTTTAGTTCTGCATTCTTAGTTTGAGAGGAAGGGAGGAAGAAACAATTCCTACGGGCAATTTACTTTTACGTTCGTTTTATATTTTCTGCTGTAGTTTAGTTGTTGGCGTGAAGCTAAGACCTTGGTTGCTGACTACGCTTTTGGGCAGCAACCCTTTCTCAGATTTATGATAAGTATGTTTTCCTTTATATATTTTGTGCTTTTGTTTACTAATATGTCTAGCTAAATTTATCGTTTGGGTTGGATGTAGATGAAGTGATCGTAAATTACTCGTTCTAAACTCGTGAGGTCGAATTGAGTTAGTTTGTTAATTGATTTTGTTCCCGAAACACTTAGGATTAATATTAGACTTAATTGATATTAACATTTGATTGATCACCATCTAGATATTGAGATTAAGTCATTAACAGGATTGGGATCAACTCGAGAGTGTCTCTCGTGCCCAGAAGGTAAAGAGTGTTGGAGAGCAGTCGGTATTGACTTACCCCTTGGCTGCCTTGGGTCTGTTTATTCTTAATGCCTGTTGGGCAGCATCGTTACTGAATTGTCTTCGTGACTTTGTTGATCAAGAGAGGAGATCTTGCCTTCTGTTCAAGATCTGTAAATATGATTAGACATAGGTTAAGTGTGTTTACATCGTAACTTCGTGACCTTTAGGGTATAAACTAATCTTTGTCTTAAACCAAGTTAAAAGATCAGTTAGTTGAATATCTTTGCACCAATGAACGAGTGATGAGTAATTAGGATCATGGATTCGAAACTCAATCCAAACTCTTTTGTTATTTGATATTGTTACTTGTTGAGTTATATGATACATTGCAGTCAAAACCCCTTTTGTTGAGTTCGAATTGAAGAGCAGATCTACGCCAAGTCCCTTGGGATCGACCCCACTTTCCATTAACTACTACCTTGTTGGGCAAGAGGTGTTTATAAATTTATTTGTGCGAAGAGTATGACGACAGCGCTTCTTCACACACCGCCTCCTGGAACTCTTCCACCGACAACTCGTCCGCCGATAATAAAAGAGAGTGAGAAACAGGCCAAGTATCTTGGCTTTATTAAACTCTAATCTTCTTACTTGTTCTTTATTTTCATAGAATTGCATGCTAGAGTTGATATAAGGAGCCCCACGAATTTATATAGCTAATTTTATATGGTTGTTATTTGGAGGATATTTGTTTAATTTGATAACTTTTGTGAATTGTTTCACCGTCGGTTTTGCAAGGGATAGACTCCTTAATCATCATCCTATATGTGTTAATTAATATGCTAATCTATATGCTAGATCCATAAGATTGGGGGCTGTTTTCAAGTGTTCTTGAGCGATAAAACTAAGATATATAATTATTGTTAAGAAATTAACTGTGTAGTTTGTTGTGTTTCTGTTTTTACATGTGTATGTTGTTCTCTGTTCAGTGGATTAAAGGGTTCATTTTGATTCATAATTTTTATGAGATGAACTTAGAATGGTAGTATAACATAGTCAAAATTGAGAATTTTTCTTCAATTGGATTATTTATGAATTCGTAGAAAATGCTGTTTAAATTTTCTCCAAATATTGCTGCAAACATCAGAATTATTACTAATTCCTACTATCTTTTGGTCTTTAAGAGAAATTTAATAAGGTGTATTTTTTTTCAGTTTGGGGATTGGAGCATTATTCATAAGAAGAGAAGAAATGTTGCTGCAAATTTACTTTTTATGTTGTATTTCATTTCAAGACTTCTTAATTTTGAATTTTCGATGCCTTTATACTATTTGAAAAGGCGTGTTTCATGTTATGAAGGTTTTTTTTTATGCCCAAGACTTGTTATATTTTATTTGGAGAAAGATATTTTGCAATGGAATGATTTGTAATTTTATTCCATTTAGTGTGATGCATGTATAAACCGAGCTTAAACGATCTCGGCTCACCGAGCTTAAACGAGCTCAAGCTCATCGAGCTTAAATGAGCTCAAGCTCGATTAAGACTTAATCGAGCCGAATTGAGTCGAGCTCGAGCTCACTGAACATGCCATCGAGTCGAGCTCGAGCTTAAAAATATCAAACTCGATCGAGTCGAGCTCGAGCTCGAGCTTCATATTTATGGACCGAGTTCGAGCTTGAGCATGCCAATACTCGGCTCGACTTAGCTCGTTTACACCCCTACCCCTCAGCTGGAGAACATACTATAAATGGACCGACAACAACGACGTGCATAAAGCAAGGGTCGTAATTACCATTTTAGGATAGTTTTTTCTAGAAAAAACAGGTGGAGTGCCATACTTGTGGCAGAGATCAAACAGCTCTTTCCAATGGCTAGTTAATTTTCCTCTATAAATAGTGGTCTCCACATCAAAGCATAAGGGCAGACATAAGCACGCAGAATTACCAAGAGAGACAAAATCAAGAGTGAAGTCGCAGCAGCAGACCACCTCTCTCTCCAGCACGAAGACCTCAGTTGAAGACCAGTAGAAGTCGAATGTCCAAACCTCCTCCTGTTCTTCCATCTAGCCTCTCAGAAAGCTTTTTCTTTGATCGAGTCTAGAATATACGTTCTTGCATATTTTTTGTTTGACCGGACTCTCTCCAAAAGTCGAGTCTGAAGCCTTAGGACGAAGCCTTGTAGAAGGCTTCTTAGTTGAAAATATCTAATCCCCAACCCTTAGGTCCGACTTTGAACCTGCAATCAAAGTCACTAGGTCTGTTTGAACCCGTAATCAAAGACCAGATCTTTTGGAACCCGGAATCCAAGACTAGGTCCCTTAGAACTTGTAATCTAAGCTCAGGTGTGCACTTGTCCGGAAAAGTGTTGTATGGTCTTGTTCGAACCCATAATCGAACTAGTTCGGTTGCTTGGTACCCAGAAACCAAGTGGAGTGTTTGGTAAGCACGCTTAAGCTTATCTAGTGGATTACTTCCCCAAAAAGGAAGTCGTGGACGTAGGAGGTCAATCTTTGAACCACGTTAAAATATTGTGTCCTTTACATTCTGTATTTACATTCAATATTTTATATTCAGATTCCTAACCAACTGAGCCAGCATACAATTTGTACACAAACTGCACTAACTTTGAGAACTTGACCTTCCCCATTTTCACAAAGGTTTCAGTTTAAGTAACGAGCTTAATTTCCACCAACTTCCGCATACGCTAAACTGTTTAAAACCTCAGTTGGTCTACACACCTTACCCTCAGTCAAAGAAGTCAGCTGTGCACTCAACCGTGTGATCCGCTCAATTGACCATCTCACTTGTTGACTTTCCCAATTGTCGAGCAAACTGACCTGAGCAGTTTTACTCAGTGAAAAGATTTTAAAGCAAATCAAAAATTACTACTGGTGTATCCCCCTTTCCTTCATACACCAGATCTCGTTACCGAGACCATCAGTGGTATCAGAGCAGTGGTTTAAAAGACTGCTAACTCTGGCTCATAAGGTGTGAGTCGAGTAGATTTTCCAGTGGCCAACTGAACAGATATTTTCTAAAAACCTTTAGTGTATTCTGCTGCATATTTTCTTGTTTTGTCTCTTGTTGGCAGGAAACATGAACCCCGACTTGCTAGAAAACTTACCGGAGTTCTCCGTGGATGATTATTGCATGTGAAAGTTTCACCTGAAGATGACACTGACTACCAGATATCACAAGATGTGGGAGACTATAGAAAATGGTCCCATCCAAGTGACTTAGTCAATAATGGGCCCTTAAACTACTCTAGGAGAATGAGAGATGATAATAAAGGTCGAACCAGAAGCCAGAAGCAGTACACCAAAGAAGAAAGAGACATCGCACAACTAGATGACATAGCAAAGAGTGTCATCTCTTCCAGCATTGGCAAAGCCTACCTTCCGAAGATTATCAATTGCTCCACATCAAAAGATATGTGGGAAGCCTTAGTTGCACTCTGTGAAGGCTCTGACGAGATAAAAGAGACAGTTCACCTTAGCTTGTCAGAAGTACGAGAACTTCTCTCAGCTAACCGGGGAGTCCATCGACAAGATGGAGCTTTGATTCATAGAGGTCCTTACGGATATTGAGAGTATTAGGAAGGGAAAATACTCTCAGTGTGAGATGAACTTGAAAGTTCTCTCTGCACTAGGCGGAGACTGGACGGTCTAACAGAGTCGTCCATCAAAATTGGAGTGACCTCAGTTCGATGACAACTGAGAAACTGTTCTCCATGCTTAGGGCAAATGAGTATGACATCCTCTGACTGAGGCAAAGCAAGCTTCAGAAACCAGTACAGACCGAGCAGAGCTCGGCTGCCAAGCCAGTGGCGCTTTGAGCTGAATCAGAAAGATCCATTCACTAGACCCTCACGGTCCGCTGACCTCTCAGCTACAGATCGACCAAGCAGGTCCAAACTTCAGAAGAAAGTCGACAAAATGACCAAACAACTCGAGGAGGACTCCATGATTTAGAAGTATAGGAGGATCAACAGGAGCAGACGGAGCTCAACTGAACCCTTCTCAAGGAATCAAAGCGAAGGATGCTTTGAATACAGGAAGCCAGGACACTTCAAAGCCAAAATGTCCTGATCTCTCCATGAAGAGAAATAAACCGTCCGAGAAATGGCCAATGAGACCAAGGCTATGATCATAGAGGATGACGTCTACGACATCGACGTATCACCGAGTCAGAAGGAGAAGAAACTGACTCGCCATAAAGCTCAGTAGGGAAAGACCAGTGCTTCATGGCATTTCCGGAAGAGTCAACTGACGAGGTAAACTCTTCTTTCCATCCCTCTTATGTTGTTTCTTCTGTTAATCAATGTACAAGAGAATTAGAAGAAGACATCAGCCGTCTTGGGATGAAGTCAAATACTGAGCAGATTGTGCACTCAACACTTGCACAATGCAAAGCGCTTCAAGCTGAGTTTGACATCATGAGCAACGAACTGATCATGAAGGATCATGACATAGAGAAGCTCATGGAGGAAAACTGCAAACTTTCATGAAGAAGTTGCTCAGTGAACCAACATGTCCGAAACTGGGACAACACTCACTTCCCACCATCATACATTCCTGCACCTCACCACTGCCAGCAAGCATATCAATGACATGGAAACTATAGTGATCAATTTAATGGTCCTAGTTATCCACAGTTTGAGTTTGGGTCAACTTCCAGACAGTTTTCACCAAAGAAGAATCAACCACCTCAGCCGAGTCGAACCAAGCTCCTCAAAGAAAAGTTATCCACCACTCAACTGGACTGTACGCGGCACCCAAGGAATTCCATCGGCAGTCTACATGGATAATGCAGGAAAGGTGATCTGAACTGATGACTCAATTCGAGTCTTTCAGGAAGCTCCAGTAGCTTCCAAGCCTAAATCCAGCTGAGTTGAAAAAGGAGTTCGTCATGTGGGCTGCAGGAACAGATGAACTGAGAGTAGACCATCCTGCAGGGTCAGTATACATTGTTAGGAAAATACATACTGATCTCGGAAAAGTGAAAAAGATTGGAGATCACAAGTTGAGGGGGAATCTCAACTTAAGGAGAACTGAGACAGTCACCAAACGTTACAGTTCGATGGAGGGTGTGAGGATCAAACCTCAACTGAACAGACGAAATTGAGTCAGTTGAGAAAATCACACCGACTGAGAAAATCAAAATTCTGACTCATTTGGTTAAGCAGGAGTTTTGAAATATGATCAAAAGTTCCTATCATACTTTGATTAATTTCCCATCAGGAACATTCAATGAAAATGCATATCACATTCATTGGGTTCACTTTTGAGATTGCGAGTGGGCTGACCTAACTCTTCACGCCTCATGCACGAGTGACACTCACTGCCCAACCCATGATCACCCCCACGATTCCACATCATGATCATGCGAAACGACACTCCATCTCAACCAAAGATCCTTATTGAGCGGATGATTCCTCATCGTTGATCTTTCCCTCTTCCTCATACATAAGGAATTCTCAAAACCCTATTCTCTTTTTCACAGTCCATCCCCAAAATTTCCTCTGCAATTCTCCAACAAATCTTTCTTCATTCAAGTTTGACGAAAGAAAATCCACTCTTCAATGGCATATACTCAAACTCCTGAACCCATTTCATCCAACGTGCTGGGTATTTCCAGTAACATCTCAAGCATTAGAGATGTCATCGTCTTTGAGAACATTCTCTCCATCGCTCAAGAGGAATACGAGACCTGAAGAAAGCTCTCAATCAACTCCGTCACGCCAATGTCCTCAAATGGTAACAATGGAACCATTTTTTTTCTCCTTAGTGCAGTCACAAAATTCTTCTTCCATCTTCAAGAAACGACCAAGGAAAGCTCATGATGAAAGTTCACCTTCCCATAAGTGATGGAAATGGAAGCTTTATCGGGTATGAGATCTTCATAGATATAGATGAATGCTTGGATCAATTATTTCAACTTCCAGCTGATGGAAAAAGAACTCATTTAAGCTTATTTGGAATTTGGCTCAGCTGCAAGTGCAAATGATCCTCATGTAAAGAAGTAGATCCGGACCTTGCCTCCCTACTTCTCAAACCATTGAAGCATGTAGATAGACACCTCCATCGCAACCAGCAGCACCGTAGTGTCAATTGAAGAACAACCAGTATGAAGTGATGCCACTCTGGCATAAAGAACATTCAGTGGAAGAATCTATGCCAGAGGACTTGGACCACATCAAGAAGTCCATTGATAAACGCTAGCTTTTTGAACTAGAGTCAGGCAAGACCTTGACTCGTTCAAAGTTGAAAGTACAGAAGGACTTTGAGGAGAAAACTCAGACTCTTCTCAAACTCAAAGAATTGGTTGGAAATGTTCGAGACCAGTCGAGCATTCACATTGACCAAATTGCTGAGGAGATAACTGTATTATAAAAATATTTGTCGATGACATGGATGCCAAACTTGCAGCTCAGTTATCTCTTCACAGAAGAAATAGAATTGAGTCAGGAGAAGTTTTGACAAAACAGGATTTCCAAGGTCTCTCGGACAAATCCATTGCAGCAAGCTCTCCTTAGAAGACCATGAGGACAAATGGCATGCATGGAAAGGGAAATTGCCATTTTGCAGAAAGAAGTTCAGACGCTCAAGACTAAAAACTCCTCTACCCAAGCTGATGAACTGAATTCTCTTCAGCTTACTCAATCCTTGACTGAGTCCTTCACTCAACTGCGCACGAAAAATGATAACCTTAATGACACAGTTGCCCTCCTATTTGATGCTGCCAAAAAGGGGAAAAAGAAGGAACT